>JAJPUD010004889.1:129666-166547 GCA_023553655.1 Myrmecobius fasciatus
GCATAAAAATGACTAAGATAATATAAAGAGAACAAGAATGAAAGAAATTGAAATTGATACTATGAAATTGTAATGGCAAGTTTGGCCTCTAAAAGATGAGAACACAGCTCTTCCTTTCTTTGAAGAAGCAGGGGACTATGGGTGAGAATCACTATACATGATGTGTTTGGTATGCAGTATGAACCTTTTTTTTTTAATTCTTTGTTATACAGAGTTATTCTCCAGAAGGGCTAGAAGAGGAAAGATACTCAAAATTTAAAATGAAAGATGTTTTTTTTTTATTCTAATTCTCTTCAGCAAACATTTTCAATCCTACTATAGATAGGACCCATAGGAGTGCTCATGGTCAGCAATCACAAAATGGTGATAGCACAAAAGGACATGGCTGGACAATCACAGAAGTAGGAAGCAATCAGTTTCCAGAATGGAAAGATTTTCTTGTATTTGAACACATTTTAACACCACGAGATTCCTTGAGATACTGCTCATCACAATCACAAAATCTATTTACCATATACCTTCCAGATGGGGTGCCAGCATTAGAGGGAGAGTTATATGATCACCATTTGTACAGGGCTATCTATTATTAATTTAGTGATACAAGATTATCCATCAAACAAGATGGATGCTACTATCCACAGTTACAGAGTTACACACAGTTGAATAATTCAGCAACAACAGGAGGAGACATATTGACTTAGAAAACCATATCAATTTTATTTATGTTTATTGTATTTTTATTTATTTTGCTAAATACTTCCCAATTATGTTTTAATCCAATGGTACTCAGTGAGACATATCTCATTATCTATTTGATATATAATCCAGGATAAAAAGTACCAAACCACAAAGAATTGAGATGCCTCTCAAATTTAACCAGATTTTTCACTGATAATATTAAGTTATATCTAATGTATCCTGGTGACCAATAAGTTTCTCAATGGGACAAATGCAGTAAGTTAAACCAATGCTCAGATCTTGCTGAGTCTTCTTGCTATAACATGGCTACATAAAGCTCTTTCCATGAACTGTTAGATCTTCTATGATTATTTCATTCCATTTCAACACTAAATATGAAGCATCAGAATACCTTGAACAAACACCAACCCACTAAATAAATATAGCTTATGAAGATCATTTAATGGTTTTTGTGATTTCCTGAGTTGGTACGAGTCACCACAGTAAAGTGGAAAAGAACACTGGATTGGATTCTGGAAATATTGGTTTCAGTCATTTCTATTACTTATTAACTATGTGACTGGACAAGTCCCTTAATCTTTATAGACCTCAGTTTTCTTGTTTGAAAAATGTAGGTAATATCGCATTTATCTCATTCAGGCTTTGAGAAGGAAATAATTTTTAATCCTTAAAGTGTTACATAAATTTGATGGTAACTATAATGTTGGTGAATCATCTTTCCCTTATCGGTGGTATACTGTCAATATTTAGGGGGTCCTTCATTGGGAGAATCACATGGGGTGTCTTTTATTTGTTGTCATATTTGAAATAAAGTATATAAAATCAAAACAATCCTGGGTAACATACCTCATAATGATATATTATCCATCAACTTACATAATATATATGGGGATAATTATTCTGAATCTAGCAATTTATAAGTTTTATATATTTGTTACCTAACCCACAAAATAGCATGTATTTATTATTCCATATATTCATCACTGAAACAGTTTGTTTTGCAACAGATGAAACAATGCAAATATGTTAACATAGGTTAATAACTATTCTCTTTCTGTGCAACAAAGGGAAAATATTTAATATCTACATTTCAATCAACAGTCAGTTCTTCATCCACACTAATAAAAGGGAAAACAAAAGATGAGATAAATCATAATTGTTTACACTCATCCACAGTTTGAAATTCAGACTTCAAAAAAAAATGAAACTGCTGCTTTCGATTTTTAGCCTCATTTATTTTTCCACAAACATTTGATGATCACTTGAAAGTTTCTTACAAAACTGCCTCCTTCATTTCCCGGGTCAATTTTTTCCTTAGCTGTCAGAACTATAACCTGCAGACCAATTTCATCTGATGCCCTTCACTTGAGCAATGAGGACAGCTTAATTAGCAGAGGAGGACAGATAGAATGGGGTGGGGGAGGGCATTCCCTTCCACTAAGGAACATAAGAAACATGTTTAAAGCATTCTGCATGTAGACAAAGAGGTCAAGCCCAGGGAGAAGAAGTTTAGTTGGCAAAAATTGTCTTCTTCAGCTCTTCCATTCTTGCATTTCAATGGTCTCTTCTCCCCACCACTTATCCCCTACATAGTGACCTTCCAATATCAGGGTCCTGAATCTGCCATTTGTTTCACTGTTATGCAAACTGTGTAGTTTCATGTATGTATATACATGCACATCCACACACATGTAAATGTATATAGGTGTATTCACACAATACACACATGCACGCACACACATATGCATTCACACCATACATGTCCACATATATGTACACACGTGGGTGTTTGTATATGTGTACATGCATGTATGTGTGTGTACGCACATATTTTTTGAAGAGGTAGCTCTCTTAGTGGTTTTTCCTTGTTAAATCAGATTTCTGGTTATATAATGACAGGGTTTGTCCAGAGCTAAATACATTTCAGCCTTTTTTTCCACTCTTCTGTTATTATGGGATCCAACTGGACAATCAAGATTCTAGATGGTCCAAACAGAACAAATATCCAGGAAGTCCAAGTCAAGGTTGATTTGTTATAAAAGATGCCCTACTTTTTCCTTTCTGGTCATTCCATCCATAGTCTGCCTCCATACACTGTCACTTCTACACCTAAATTGTTTACAAGAACCACCATAAAAATTTTCTTTGAAGGAACATTTTTGGATTACTTTGGCAAAGTGTCCTGAGGCTCTAGATAAAACGTGCCCTTTCTGTTTTTTAAAGCTTTTTATTTTCAAAACATATGCATATACTCTTTGATCCAGCAGTGTTTGTACTGGGCTTGTATCCCAAAGAGATCTTAAAGGAGGGAAAGGGACCCACATGTGCAAAAAATGTTTGTGGCAGCCCTTTTTGTAGTGGCAAGAAACTGGAAGCTGATGGATGCCCATCAATTGGAGAGTGGCTGAACAAATTATGGTATATGAATGTTATGGAATATTATTGTTCTATAAGAAACGATCAGCAGCATGATTTCAGAGAGGCCTGGAGAGACTTGCATGAACTGATGGTGAGTGAAATGAGCAGAACCAGATCATTATACACAAAAAGATCATACAATGATCTAATGGATATGATTCTTTTTAATACCCTGCCTCCCTGATAACAAGGTCTTATTTGAGAACTAAGGACAAACAACAGCAAATACTGAGGAAAGTCAAGAAAGGGAGTTTTACTGAGTTGAATTGGATCAGGAGTCCCCAAATACTATGCATATTGAATTTCCTTCTCCTCTTATGACTAAGTTTATTTCCTTTTGTTAACTGATAAATGACCTACAAATGTTTGTTCTATTTCAATTTCAAACACAACATACCCAGGAATTTTCCCACCAGTCCCAACTCAGAAAAAAGTTGGTAAAGCAAGAACTCCTTGCTATTAAGGGATATTAGGTAAGAGATATTTGACAGTTTGAGCTACTTATTAGTGAGACTCAGTTGCTGGGAAACTCCATAATAATGTATAGTGGATAATGCATCAGGAAATGACTGGGAATTGACTGGTGTCAAATCTACTACATATTGAAACCTGAAAAAAGAACTTTGCCTATATGCTTTAATCTATTTCTGAACTTAGGAGTTTAAATTCAGCTTTCAGCTATGTGACCATAGGAAATTCATTTTCTCAGTTTTCCCATTTGTAAAATGGGAATAATAATAACTAGAATTTTGTGAACATAAAATGAAATAATTTTAAACACATTTGTAAATTTAAGGTGTATTATAAACATTAGCTATTAGCTTATCATAATTATTAAATTAACACTAGTAGTAGTAGAATTCTTTCATTAGATCTTTAAGCAAAGGCAAGATGTACTCCTATTGAAAATATGGAGGGAACTCTTATTAAGGAAAGGATTGGATTAGATATACTTTGCAAACTCTCCCATATTCCAGAATTCTGTGACTGCAAAGAGTGATCATTAATTAATGAGAATTCTATTAATTTTTCTCATGCCTAAAATTGAATAAAAAATCAAAATGAAAATGACACAGAGGGAATGTTGAAAAAAGTCTGATTCATGCTGATTTTGGTCCTATGATGTCTTACTAAAGTCCCAAAGCCTTACTCTGTGTTAATACTCTTTGGGATTGAAGAAAAAAGCTGGTAGTTAAATACAACCCAATATACTTGGGAAAGCTAGTATAAACTCACCATAATTTGTCATACCTATATCATCATGTTGTTTAAAAAAGCATATTTTCCTCTATAGCAGTAATCATCTCCAATTATGTCATAAATCATGAGCAGCTCAGTGAAAAAAATTAATTGTGCAAATCACAAAAAACCTAAATTGATTTTAAAAATTTATTTTTGTTCTTACTATATAAATTATTATTACAGCTAATATAGCCAGTCGGCTCTTCCCTATGCTTCACATAGATTTTACTCCAAGCTTTTTCTCATGACATTCCCTGACCTGGCACATTACACTCTACCACTCTGCCTAGCCATAATATTCAACATTGAAAATTTACTTATAATCCCACCATCTCATCTACCACATTTTCCCCTGTCATTCCACTCCATGCTAATCCCTCTCTCGCTCTCTCTCTTTTTTTAAAGACACCAGAAAAAAATGTTCTTTTATGCATTAAGGTACAATAGTTGATAGATCAATCAGCTTAGGGTCAAGAAGACATAAGATGAATCCTGCCTTAGTAATTGATTCTCTATATGACCTCAGCAGGTTACTGCAGAGGGTCATTGATTAGAATAAGTCTGACCTTTTATTTAAAATTAAGACATGGAAAGGTTAAATTACCTGTTTAGGTTCACACACCTAATAAGTGACTGATACAGTATGTCAAACCCCAATTTTGTACACATACACATGTGTGTGCATTTTAAATACCTTAAATTATTGCTATTTTTAAGGTCATTATTCAATTACTTTCATTTATGTTTTGGTTTTTTTGTCTTTTTTATTAGTAAGGACTTTTGCAAATTTATTTTATTGGCTCTCACAGAATCATAGAGTCATATAATGCCAAAGCTGAGAAAGTCCTTGGAGATCTTCCAGCCGAAAGTAAGAACTGTACTTAAAGCCGAACTGGGATCCTGAAATTTTAAGTGGACTGTTCAAGGGAGCACAGCTAATTTGTAGCAAGACAAACCATTTCCCCCCTAGACCAAAGCATTCATAGTCTTTGTTAGTCATTTTGGCATTTGATTATATGATAAAATATCATCATTTCCATATTTCAGGTATACATTTCTTGTCTCTCTTACTCTACAATACTACTTAAAGGGCAAAAGCAGTATTTTAATTTTTGTATACCCCTACCACCTTAAAAAGTATGACATACTTGACAATTATTCAAGAAATATTTGAAACTAATAGTTTCCTGGTTGTACATATCTGAAGGAAAATAGTTTACCAAAATTCTAGCAAGTTTAATTATAAAGGAATATACATTGTATGATACAGGAAATTTAATTTCTCTCTGAAAAAAATTGTACAGTCAGACTAACACTTTAAACCTATTGGTTAGTTTTGCTGAATTTCCCTTTTATCTCTGAGAGAAGAAAATTAGATTGTAGTCTTCTTGAGAGCAGTAATTTTTTTCTCCTTTTTCTTTGTTTTTCCAGTACTTAGCACAAGGCTGGCATAGAACAGGTACTTAATTATATGCTTGCTAAAGTGACTTTCAATTCATTTTTTTTTGTTACAAGGCATGGCTTACCTCATAAGATGGGGGAAATGATATATTCAAAATTTAAGTAATAAAACAATATATTTTTAAACATGAAAGCAAAATAAAATCTAAGTTTTAAAGAGTAATCCTTTAAATCCCATTAAGTCTACTTCTATGATTCACCATGATGTGCAAAAAGTTCTGGGATAGTTAAGATTATGCCATCAAAGACAGTCTAGCAGGTGCTATCAAGTTGTATGGATTTTGAATAAGCTCTATTCAAGGAGTTGTCCAAGGATTCACTTATAGGAGTGTGAATATATATACCACTGGAAGGTGGTAAATATCTCTGGCCACAGAGATACATGAAAGAGCCTACTAAGGATTAGAAATTTCAGTCTATTTGGTAGAAGGAGCACGTGATCTCTGAGATCCCAGTTTTCTCTACTATTGAATTGTATGTTACTTTAAAATCCAAAATAGTAATAGTTTCATCTTTTTGATGAAAGTCAATATTATCTCCTTACCCTAACTGAATGGATTTTTTTAATGTTTCCCTTTTCTACATCAAGGACCAAATCATAACATGAATACCTTGATGCCTTTAGATGTATTTTTCTCTTTTGAACTTCTTTGAAGGTGATGCCTTCACTTCAAGTAGGTTACTGCCCTTAACACTCATCAGAATACAAATAAATGTAACCATTTTTCTTCTCTAGTGATCTGTGTAATGGTTAGGCTGTAGGAGGTACAAGACTGACTTTTAGAATCACAAATAGCTTGGGAGTTGTTAATCAGACTTATTATACCAGGGAAAAACTTTTCATTTTTGAAGTTTAGAAATGTATAATTGTCACCATGTCTCTGGATCATAGCATCAATGTCAAAATGACAGCTGCATCTCTCTGTGACCACAAGCCAATGAGAAGAGGTGACAAGAGTGTTTTAACTCAGTCACTGTATGTGGATAAAGAGAGGTGCCAAACTTCCCCAATTTTCCGTATGGACTAAAATAATTCTTGAAAAATTAGCTCCATTCTCCAACACATCATATAGCATAAAAACCAAATAGGTTTCTCTAAGTTGGAGATATTGTAAAAGTTGTTAAGCATAAGAATTTTAAAAATAAGCTCTGTCCTTCAGAAGGAAAATTATAAAGGAAGAAAAGGAGGGATGGAAGAAGGGATGAAGGGAAGGAGTACCGGAAGGGGGGAGGGGAGGAAAAGAAGAAAGGGGATAAGAGAAAGTACATCCCTTGCCCAGTCACACAGCTTATCTTGAGATGAGATTTGAACTGGGGTCATGTTTTTATAGAGTTCATTTCTGATATTTATAGGTACAGTAAGATGATATTTGTCTATTAGTTGCCTGTATTATACCGTATAATCCCTTCTACTAAACAATTAAGCTTCTTCCATCTTAAAACATGAAAATCAAATACAATCAGTTTATTATTTTTGATCTAGCGCTGTGATTCTATCATTAATCCAAGCAACACCTATAGAATCAAAGAAATTTCATTTAGTTGTGAAGGGAGGACTGAGAGGTTCCATATCTTGGGCACAATATCACCCAGGTAGTCTTTGTCACAAGGAGGACTGAAATGTTCATTCATGAAATGTCAGCTCTCGTCATTCCACAATACTGTCTTTCTAAATGTTATTTGATTAAATTAGATCAAATTAGGTAATAATCATTAAGTATTAAATACAGTGCCGAGCATATAGTAAGTTAAGTATTCAGTTCATTATAAAGCTATCACTAGTATCTGCTGACATTTTTAGTCTGAGATTTTTTTTAAACATGAAGTTTATTTTAATTACTTAATCACTTAATTAACATTGTTCTGACATACCCATTTTAGACACCTGCTCAAAATTCCAAGTGTAACCTCAGTGAAAAAAGATACCCTTATTTCTTAACTCAGTTTAGTACCAGACAACACAATAGAGACACTGTCAAATTTAGTACAACAGCCGTCACACGAATGAATCAGCAGAGAAACTGAATTCTGACTTCACAGCATGAGAAATCCAAAAGCACCTAATAGTATTGCAACTGAACAAAAATGTCAAGACAAAAATGTTTTCTTTTTTCCAATCTAGATCTTACCAAAAGGAAAGCAATTCTCAGAAGCTGAACTAGATGACCTCAAAGGTCCTTTCCAACTTTGAGATGCCAAGATAATTCTATTATTTTTGTATTCTATCATTTTCCTTTCTGTTCAAATTGTTAGCCGATTTTTATGTTTCTTTCTCTGAAAATATTTATAGAACACTGAAACTTGAAAAAGAGAAGCTCCAATTGCTTATCTCTTCCTTCCTATAGAAACACAGGACGACTTTGGGAAGTTTATCCAGCTGAGTTTTAAAGTGTCTTAAATGAAGAAAAATTCTGTTATCTTTCCATAAGTTATTCTTTTTCTTTAGTGCTGACGTTTCATAGTCAAGAAAGTTTTATCAAAAACATTTCCCACATCTTCCTCATTGTTACTTCCTTCTATTATTCTGGATAAATCTCAGGTTAATAATTCCTTTCTCTAATTGGTGCTTTCTCTTGAAAATAATAAGAACAATTTCCTATCCTCTTAGTCATTACTTTGAATAGCTGTATATTTCCAGCTATTCCAATCTTTACTGTCTCTGAATCCCTTCCAAGTCACTCACATTTTTCTCTTCATGGAGAAATTTTTTAAAAAGGGAACTGAGGGTAAAAAGCAATTCCACCAGTATCACAACCAACAAGGTTATTATCATTTCTTTTTTATTTTTAAAGCTTTTTTTATTTTTAAAACATATGCATGGATAATTTTTCAACATTGACCCTTGCATAGCCTTATGTTATCTATCACTCTTCAACAACAATGTATTTATCATAATAACATTTATCACTTTTCTCTGATTTTGTTGATGTTTTGTGTACCATGAGAATTTATATGTGAGTTATGGTAATTCACTTAGAAGATAATGTCAAATGTTACAAATTTCCTTTTATAGATAAAGCATTTGAGAGAGTAACGTCATGGAATTGGTGCAGGAAAGACCTTCTGAAGATGACATCAGGGAGTCCCAGGGAGACCATTTCTTGCTTGAGTTCATCCAGGTATTGTAAGGTACTCTAGAATTGAGGCTATTAACTTAGATTATATATGACCTTTAAAAAGTTGTAATTACCAAATTCCTTTATGGTCTTAAGTGGTTTAATTTACACATTTACCAATATTATTTGAAAAAGGGATCCATAGACTTCATGAAATGACCAAAGGAATCTACAGATTAAGAACTACTTATTTCAGATCTAGTGTGCTTGGAACCACATTGACTCTTGATTTTCACTGATTTCTCCAACAGTGAGGATAAATGCCATCCAGTTGTTTCTGGAAACACAATCTCCAGCAAATACTCAATTAGACTTATACTCTAGACAGTGAGTCCACTATTTTTCAACATTAACCCTTGAAAAATTTTGTTTCAATTTTCTGCTCCCTTCCCTCCATCCTTTCTTCTAGATGGCAAGTTATCTAATACATGTTAAACATGGCAAAAATATATTTTAAATCCAATATGCAAAGTGTTTTTAGAGTCTCATGGTACAAGTCCATCACTTTATGGCTGGAGAAACAGAAGCCCAGGAAGGCATTGTTATTTGTCCTAGATGATATAGAGAATAATTAAACAGAACTGGTATTGATTCCTGATTTTAAACCCAGTATGTTGGCCTTGATGTGTTTGGCTAAATTAATCAAATTTACAGAGAAAGTTAAAGTGTCTCCATCTCATTTAACATCTCTTTATCCTATCTTTAGGAGAATTTAAATGATATAAGGCTATACTATTATATCTACTGTTGAAGGTCCAGCCATATTTCATGCCAGCTTAATGGATTGACAAGTCCAAGAAACATTTGGAGTCTGAGTAGCTCATCTATTCCATCAATGAATAGATTTTTGGCTTTGGTTTTTATATCTGTTTTTAAAAAACATTTTTTGGCTCACTGTCTCACAGAATCATTTTTTGTCAATACTTTGGAAAGCCTTTAAATTCAACATAAAATCTCAAACACATATAAGAAAACTTTTTAGCTGGTTAAACTATTTTGATTCAGTCAGTCAGTAAACAAACATTTATTAATTGACCACTGGATACAGAAAAACATACCTTAAATGTTGAGAGAAATACAAAGCTCAAATACCCTAAGGCATAGACATTACCTTGCCCCAGACTATAAACCTTTGAAGGGCAAGTCACAAGCACAAATAATTTTAATAAACAGTAATATGCAAGTACATTTATAGAGCTGGACCATTAGGTACCTTCAGAAATTGATTATTTCTCTTATCTATATTAATTCCCACTATTCTGTTATAGGGCAATGCACCTATGTTTGATGATTTGGCCCCAATCCTGCTGAAAAGAATATTGAACACCTTATCTCTCCTCTATCATATTTGTTTATATCTGATAAAATTTTAGGCTTTGTTAAGTAACTAAACTGATTCATTACTACAGAGGTAGGAAGGGATAGAGATGGAATTTGAATACAGCTCATCCATAATCAAAGATAATATTCATTCTACTACACTGCAATGCCACTTCTGCTTTTACGTAAATACCCACAAATCTCTCTCTTCCCCTTGACTCCTCCAACCTTCACTCAATTTATGAATGTTCCAATATTTCATTGCTAAGTGCTACCACTGAAAAAAATATTGTTACTACTTCCTTCAGTCAATATTTAAGGATACAATTTCTTCATGTGACAAGACATGCAAAAGTAGAACTCTCCAAAAAATGAAATTTTGAAATTTAATTACTTTTCAATAAATCCATAGTACAATCTGCTGGATACATAGGACAATTTCCTTCCATTATGGCTCTTTCCATTTTGTAAAAGCATAGGCTGCCTCAGCCATTAAATTCAAACATATGTAATTTGGTCTTAATGTGTGCTCATTTTTTGCTGGCTGGATGTGAAGTAGAATTTCTGTCCCGAGTTTTTGTCTAAGTTCATTTAGCATATCTTTAAAGAGGCTTTTTTAAAAATAGCATTCTCTCTGTGCTTGAAATATGCATCCTGTGCAGTCAGGTTTCAGGTACCAGCATTGATAGCTCAAAAAGACAAAATGATTAGCTATTCTTAATTACAGAGACACCTTCACAGGTGATATAACACATACTGCCAAACAATGATGTGGTATTATAAGAACTATCTGGAAAAAAGGTGCCAGGCTAAATCTAAATGCCTTCTTATTTTTCTAATTGTTTGACTATCTAAATCTACAAGTTTAAAAATAACTAATTTACATACACTCCTCCCCCAAATTGTTTTCTTACTTCTAAAAAGGAACACTAGAATTGCTATGAATACAGCATGTTTGGATTGTGGCTTCCTTCTGGAAGTAAGATAGAAGATAGTAGAATCAGCAAATGTACCTAGTATAAATGGCAAAATAAAGCATATGAGTTATGAGTTCCCTTTGGAATTCTTTTGGGACAAACAATTCAAATAATGGTTAACTAAGTGTGCAGCTTCCCTGTTTGACTTATTGCAAATAACAAAAATGCAAACAAAAATAAAATATGGTTAGTACCCACTAATCAATAATTATATAAAGGAACTGAGCAAGAGTACCAAAGTAAGGGCCAGGAGAGTATGGTACTATTGTGTCTAAAGGTACTACTGTGTCTCTGGCTTGAAGATTTCCAAGAACAGAGGGCTAATATTTTGAAAGAACCATTCTGTGAATGGACAGCTCTAATTGTTAGATTATGCTTCTTTATGTGACAAAAATTCTAGACATGGAGTTAAGATAATTTGAGTTTGAATTCTGCTCCTAAAACTTACCAATAGTGTGTCCCTAATCAAAATATTTAACCTCTCTCAAAATTCTGTTTCCTCATCTATTGAAAAGGGACAAAACAAAGAAGGAAATAATAATTTCCTCATATTATTGATAGGAGGATCAAATGAGATAATATTTAGAATACTCTCCAAATCCTGATCTGCCATGTTAATGGTAGCTATTACTGTTAATTTAAACCTGATCTGCCATCCTATCACATTACTTGTGCAAGCTTGGAGCTATTTCAAAATACTTCCTCTCTTTTCAGATATCAGCCTTTTATGGGAAGGAGAGTACAGTTAGGTAAATTTAGAACTGATTCAATGACCAAGTAATTACTGGGATATCAACTTAAAGAAAGGTACCTAATGGGATTTTCCAGGGTTCTCTGTCCTTGATTCTGATCCTGTCAACATGGTAAATTAATAGCCTATGAAGACATTACACATGGCTGTCAAATTTGTAAATACACAAAGGAGAGAGGGAAAGATAATGTGTTGAGTAATATAATGAAAAAATTTAATTTTTTTTGACAGAATGGCACAAAGAAAATAAGATTTAACAGGGATAGATTTAAAGGCCTATAAATGAGTTAAAAATACATCAACCGCAAAAGTACAAAATTGGTAAGACAGCTAAACAATGGTTCATTGTAAAATATCAAAAGCTTTCAGTGATTTGATTCTGGTCCTATACAGCATCTGTATAGATAATAGACTTTGTTTTGTCCCTTCTGGCTTCCTGATTATATAATTGAAATAGCTAATGGCTAACATTTATATGGCATATACTATGTGCTATAAATGTTTTCTCATGAGATCCTCATAATAACTGGGAGAGAGGTGCTAGTCTTATCCTCATATTAATCCAATTTTACAGATGAAGAAACCACACCAAGCAAAGTTTGAAAACTCAATTTTTCTTAACTCCAGGCCCAGGACTCCATCCACTGTACCACCAAACTTCCTCTGATGCATTCATAAAATCAAGAGTGATAGGTTGAATGGAGAGATGTCTTGATTCTTCCTTTTAACTAACAATAATTGACTAGTTTGTCAAGTCAACACTTTTAAAAATCCAGTTCTATACTGAAATATAGTTTGTGGCTCTCTATGGTAGCTTCACTATGCAATCCCTACTTCTTGGGGAGACTGAGATCAGTAGAGTACTTGAGCTCAGGAATCCTGAAGTTAAGGTGGATTAAAAAGTGATTTTTCTGCACTATATCTGGTGGCAATATAATAAACCTCATGGAAAGGATCAATAGTCTCATTAAGAAGGAGCAAATTAGCACAAACTGGAAAAGGAAGAGCTCAAAGCTTCTCTGTCAGCAGTTGGGAACATTGTACTTCTAGCATGAATGAAATAGGAAGATTTAGTCACAAAAACAAACAAGACAAAAGATATAATGTACTGTAACCATAACTGAAATAATTTTAGTCCTTAACAAAATATACGATGGTCAAGGGTCATTCTGCTTTGTACAGTTTTGTATATAAGTAATGTATCTTGTATCTATCTGAATTTGAATGAACTACTTTTATGGTAAGCATAATATATATCTGATAAAAACAAACTTCTTTAAATATGTATCATATATAAATATGACACTATTCAATAAAAAATATTATAAAATTACTCCAACAAATACTATGTTACTAATCTGAAAGTTTGCTCTCAAAAGCATTTAAGCATCCAAACATACAACCTAAGTTTTATTATGCAATTTTTTTGGTCATGTCACTTTCATCAATAATCTATCAAGCCATCAAAGAAAGAGAAAAACCCTTATATAGAGAAAATCACAAGCAAAATGGTAAATAACCTATATGAATATTGAAACTTGCAGCAGTCATTCCAAAATACACTAAATCTTTATGTGCCTCTCTAAAAAAATCCTGTGTAACTTTGATGTAATCAAATAATTTTTCTATAATTCCCTCTAAGGTTACTACTGCAACTTTATCAAAATGTTGAAAGAGAGAGTTAATTGATTTCTTGCATTTAAAAATTAATGAAAAATTTATGAAACTAATTTTGCCTGACATTTTTATTATTGAGATTTTATAAAGGGCCATATAATTGAAAAATTAGTTGCCAATATGATTTTATATATCAATATTCACATAGCTCAACACTTAGGAAATCAGCAACTTTTGACTTCATAGACTTTAATGATGCAAAATCAAAAGCCTTAACAAAAAAAAAGGGATTGAATGTAAAGGTGAAAGATGTTCAAAGATTGGTGAAGAGTGATCTCTTTGGGGAAAAATGGTGCCATAGACACGTTTCTTTTTCTTTCTTTCTTTCATTTTTTTCCTGAGGCAATTGAGCCTAAGTGACTTTCCCAGAGTCACATAGCTAGGAAGTGTTAAATGTCTGAGGTCAGATTTGAACTCAGGTCCTTCTAACTCTGGTACTCTCTCCATCTAATTGCCCCATCATCTTTGCTTTCTATGGTGATATATGTTGATCAATTCTGCACCTAACTTTCCAATTTTGTTTAGGAAAATTTATCAATAATAGAATCTATTATTGATCCTAAGTACTGCTATCATATTAATATGGGATTGTATGAAGGATATATGACTATTTCAGTGGGAGGAACTCCTTCCACTGTTAGAGACTGAATTGGGAATTTAACAGCTCTCTAAAGGTTAAGTGACTTAATAACAAATATTATAAATGTTATACTGGACAGGTCCATTTAGTTCAGTTCTTTCATTTTATAGAATTCAAGTTCAGAGATTAAGTTAATTGCTTATGATAAGACAAGTAACAGGTGTAAAACCTGAAATTCAAACTAAGGTCAACTTGACTCAAAATCCAGCACTCTTTCAGTGACACCATGCAAAATGAAGAGGGGTGCAGGAATCCATAGTAATATTGTAGATGCTAACTATAGATGCTAACTGTAGATGCCCATGACAACTTAAAGTCTACAGAAAATTCTGTCACACAGGGCTGAGTGGAGCACAGGACACAACAGCACAGTCCTGGTCCCAATGAACCAGGAGCAGGCCTTGAAAGCTCCTGAATCAGCTTTGGCAGCAGCAGTTTGTGGAGCATTCAGCCCACAGATGGTAACAATTGGGATTGAACAACTGGTAAGAAGGAGATCAGCTAGCACTGAGGAAGGATTCTGTTGCTTTGCCTATACTCTAATCCGGCTACTGGCCTGTCTGGCAGTCTCAGAGTGAGGAACATTAGCACAATAGTTTGGGGACCCTCCTCACAGTTCCAGGTCAAAAAAAGTGCTTATGGTCACTCAAAGATGAGAGAGAGAGTCAGGAGAACAGTAAAACCTCTGCTTAGATCATACCACCTTGGAAAAACAGAAAATATACAAGGATTTAGAAGTATCTAAGGAAAAAAAAGCTGCACAAAAAAGCTTGGGACAGTGAACTCTTCACCCTGGAAGCAGAACATTCTTTAACAAAGAATTAAAAGCCAAAGGTTGGGGAAATAAGCAAACAATGGGAAAAGTAGATTCTGGACATCAAAGTTACCATGGTGACAAGGAAGATCAGTCATAAATTTATAAGGATGGCAAAGTCAAAGCTCCTACATTCATGGACTCCAAGAAAAATATTAATTGTTCTCATGCCATAGAAGAGCCCAAGAAGGATTTCAAAAATCATATAAGAGAGGTACAGAAAAAATTTGGAAGAGCAATGAGAGTGATACAAGAAAATCATAAATTTAACAGCTTGGTAAAGGACACACACACACACACACACACACACACACACACACACACACACCTGAATAAATTGACATCTTAAAAATAAAACTTGACCAAATTATAAAAGTGGTACACAAAGTCAATGAGAAGAATGTATTTAAAAAGCAGAAATGGCCAAATAGAGACAAAAATTTACTGAAGAAAAAATAAAAATTTCTTAAAAAGTAAGTTTGGCCAAATAAAAAAGTAGGTACAAAAGGTTACTGAAGAAAAGAACTCCTTAGCAATTAGAATTGAGAAGTGAAAGCTGATGTTTTTATAGGAAATCAAGAAACAATGAAACAAAACCAAAAGAATAAAAAAATAGATGACAATATGAAATAAATCATTAAAAAAAACCAACTGACCTGGAAACTAGATCCAGGAGAGATGATATAAAAATTATCAGACTACCTGAAAGTTATGATCAAAAGAAGAATCTAGGCATCCTGTTTTAAGAAATTAGCAAGAACATTTGCCTTGGTATTTTAGAACCAGGATCAAATAGAAATTGAAAGAACCCACCAATTACCTCCTAAAAAAGATTTCCAAATAAAAAGATTGCTAGGAATATTATTGCCAAATTGCAGAACTTTTAGGTCAAAGAGAAAATACTGAAAACTGCCAGAATGAAACAATTTAAGTTTCATTGAACCACAGTCAGGATAACATAAGATCTAACAGCATCAATATTAAAGGCTCAGAGGGCTTAGAATATGATATTCTGCCAAGCAAAGGGGCTAGGATTACTAACAAGAATCACCAACTCCACAAAAATAAATATAATCCTTCAAGGAAAAATTGATATTTAGAGAAACAAGACTTTCAGGCATTCTTGATGAAAAGGTCAATGCTGAATATAGCATTCAACTTGCAAATATAAGCCTCAAGAAACATAAAAAGGTAAACAGGAAAGGGAAAGCATAAGGGACTTAATAGGGTGAAAAATTATTACATTATATTACATTCTTATATAGATAAATTATACTTGTAACACAAAAATTTTCTCATCATTAGGGCAATTAGAAGGAAAATATATAGACAGAAGGCCCATATATAATTTAATATGAAGGTATAATATCTAAAAATAAAATTAAGGAGATATGAAAAGAAAATGTTCTAAGAGAAAGGGAAAGGGAGAGGTAGTTTTTCTCATTCTATCTCAAAAAAAAAGAGAAAGTTTTTATAGTGCAGAGGAAGAGGGTGGAGATAAGGGGTGGAAGTGAGTTATTCTTACTATCATCAGAATTGGCTCAAATAAGGAATAACACATCCATTCAACTGGGTAAAGTAATCTCTCTTATCCAACAGGAAAAAAGGAGCAAAAGGGGAAAAGGGAAGCAAGAGAGGTGATACAAGGGAGGACAGATTCGGGAAAGAGATAATCAAAAGCAAAACACTTTTGAAAAGTAACAGGATAGGGGCAGCAGCTAGGTGGCACAGTGGATAGAGCACCAGCCCTGAAGTCAGGAGGACCTGAGTTCAAATCTTGTCTCAGACACTTAACATTCCCTAGCTGTGTGACCCTGAGCAAGTGACTTAACCTCAATTGCCTCAGCAAAAAGAAAAAGAAAAAAAAAGTAACAGGATAAAACAAGAGAGAAAATAGAAAAAGTGGAGGGAATGAATGGGGTGTTGAGAAATATAGTTACCAATAGTAACTGGAAAAAATAAAGCACATTTCTCTAATAAATACATAATTTCTTAAACACATGGAGAACTGAATTATACTAACAAAAAATAAGAGTAATTCTGTAATTGATAAATGATTAAAAGATATGAAAAGTTTTCAGATAAAGTAATCAAAATTAATTATAGCCATGTGAAAAAAAAAGGTTCTAATTCACTATTCATTGGAGAAATGCAAATTAAAACACTACCGAGGTACATCTTCATACCTATTAAGTTGGCTAATAGAAAAGAAAAGTAAAATAACAACTGTTATAGGAGATGTGGCAGGGGAATGAGACATTATGATTTTGTTGATGGAATTGATGGTGTCTGGATACAGGTTGAAGCATATTTTAAAAAACTTTTTTTTCTTGCGAGTTTATTTTTTTCAGTCTGTTTTTTTCTCTTATAACATGACTATTATGAAAATATTATGCATTATTGCACATGTATAACCTATATATAACTTGCTTTCTCAGTGTGTGGGGGAGGAAGAGAAAATGGCAAAGTTTTAAAAGTGAATGTAAAAATTATTTTTACATGTAACTAGGGGGAAATAAAAACGAAATAAATTTCATTTTTAAAAGACAAAATAATGCTTTTTTTGGATCAAGGAAAAAAATCAACTCTACTATATAAAGCTCTGAAAATTATAATGGAGTATAATTCCATTGAAAAACAAGTGTTATTTGCTAGTGTGACTATTTGCTGTTACATTTCCCTTGAATGGACCAGCTTAACCTTCTCTAAAAAAGGAGGACTGAACTGTAATGAATAGAATGCTAGGCTTGCAATTAGGAAGACCTAAATTCATATCCTGCCACAGACATTTACTAGGTGTGTAACTAACTGTTTGCCTCAGTTTCCATATCTATAAAATGGAATAATAGCAATGCTTACTTCACCAAGTTGTTGAGAAGATCAAATAAAATAATATTTATAAAGCACTTGCCACAGTTCCCAGCCCATTGTAAATACTATGTAAATGCTTATTCCCTTCTTCCTTCCCTGGAGAGTGAAATAAAGAAAAATTAATGCCTGCTATGTTCCAGCAACTATGCTAAGTGCTAGAGATAGGGGGAAAAAACATAAAAAAACCCGTCCTTACTCTCAAGGAGTTCCCAGTCTACCGGGAAAGATGCTATATAAACAGCTAAGTACAAACAAGGTACATGAATAATAAATTGTTGATAAACTCATAGGGAAGACAATAAAGCTTGGGAGGATGGCAAAAGTTTCATGGAAGAGAAAGGATTTGAGACAGTTTTTGAAAAACAGGTGAAGGTTCAAGTAAATCTATGAGTACAAAGTGAAGCTGATGGAAAATGTCATGTCACTTTCTTCCACAAAAATCTTTGGCATCTGTTTATTGCCTTTAGGAGGAAATTATATTCAAGCTGGTGGTCAATCATCATATCTTTACAGGCATCCGACCTCATTTCTTGCTATTTCTAAAAATAGCTCTCCTATGTATATAAGCACCCATTCTCATTTTCCCCATTCATGTCTGGTTTAATCTCACATCTTATCCTTTTATTATGGTGAGTTTTCCCACTTCCCTTCCATCATTTTCTCTGTGTTAGGGATTCCTCTCCTGTTTAGGTCTCCATACCCTGTCACCTTTAGTTCAACAATCTTATAACCCCTAAGGAAATAAAATTCTAGAGTTTCCAGGGCACATGCACCTAAGAAATAGATTTATTAATTTTAAGGAAAATATAGTTAGATACCTTCACAAGATTCCCTGGGGCACATGAAGTCTGAGTTGGGTATTTCTACTCTACTCTAATCTATTTCCATTAATTTCTATTAGACATAGATTAAATTTACCCCATCTAGGAAGTTTTTCCTGACAAATCATAAGAAACAAGAGAGCATTTGAAGATGATAGAGATATAAATAAGCTTCTTGAGGGCAAACACTTTTCTTTTCTTTTCTTCATATACTGAAGTTCTGGTATTGTACTTGACACAAAGCTAGTGCATAAAAGCCTCTCATTAATTGGTAAATATCATCCCCATACCAAATATTCCCTTATTCCACATTCCTTCAGAATTTGTAAGCTTTGGCATTCATTTTCAAACTTTTGTTTTTATAATAGTAGATTAGGTAGACATTAAATTTTATAAAAGCAAAATCAAAATAAGATCAGCAATCACAGGACTTGAAATGAATCTCAGAGGCCATTTAATCCAAGCCCCTCCTTTTACAGACATGGAAAGTGAATCTAAGGCAATTTCAGTGACATTCTCAATAACCCACAAAGAGCAGTAACTCAGAAGTCAGATACTCCCTGTTGAAACTAATGTATACATAATAAAAATTCAAGTAAGGCATACTGTATGAATATTTTTAATTTCACAACCACAAAAAGCTGAGTTTTTGATAAAATTTCCACATGGCAAGACACAAAGCTCTCAAAGTTGACGAAATGACAATCACACTTGCACTATATCTGAAAGAGGGGAGATCTACACTGCAGGTAGTTATGGGAGGAACCACACTGATAGAACCAATTGCAAGGATACATGAATATATACTATAGATGAGAGTCAGTATAGTTTCATACACAGCATTCTGGTCTTGCAGTCAAAAAGACCTGGATTTTAATATTATCTCTGTCATTTACAAAGTGGGTAACCACAAGAAAGTCTCAATCTTTATGATCCTCAATCTTTTCATCTGTAAGTTATAGTCCCATTTCATATCTCTCAAGTGGAACAAAACCAACTCCAGTATTTATTTTATACAGTTGTTATGAGCTTAAATGAGCTAACAAAAAAAATTTTTTGAAAAATTTAAAGTACTCTATAAATGTTAATTTTTATTATCATGAGTTGAATTTTCTGAGCTGCAATGCAGGCCACAGCATGTGTTCTGAGCTGTTGGAGGCACAGACTAAAAATACCTGTTCATCTTTTTTTGTTGTTTTTTATTCAACTGCAATAATAATTTTCAGAAATATTTATTATAAATTCTGTTTTTAGAAAACTGCATTTCCATCTTTCCTAGTTATTGTCAGGTGTTGTCTCCATGTTTAAACATGTATTACAATGAAATGTGACAGTTCAATGGGATAAACATAGCATTTATCTCATCTAAGAGACAGGAAGATATTCCCTCAAATACCTCTGAGAGTTATTAAAAATACAGAGATTTAAAGACAAGCATTTCCTCTTCACCTTCAAATATTCTGAACTTAGGGGTACATGCCACAAACTCAGAAATTTGGAAGAGATTGCCCTGTTTATTGCCAGTGATGGAATTACTTTCAGAAACAGACAATGTCTTTAGTGACCTAGTTTTAGGAAGAAAAAAAAACCACATTGGTGAGAAATAAACTTGATGTTCAAGTTAAATCTTCTCTATGCTGAGATAGCCTTGGGCTGTATTTGTGCTTTATCTATTTCTACCAACTCAGTAGATTCTTTCCTCTACTTTTTATCTAGTTTAGGACTTTTTTCCCCTCTTACCAGTTACTATGGTGTTCTTGCGATAAAACAATACCTCTTGTCAATATATAAATTTCTTCTACACCATGGGAACTTGAAGACAGCATGATTGGGGAGGCCCTATCACGTGCCAATGGATTAAGTAGGCAGTTATCCACATGAAGCCACCTAAAGACAACCGCATCAAATGTGCCAGTAGAACAAAAGCCACATATTGACACATGGCAGGTAATTAGTCCCATTAAGCAAACCTGCTCTCTCAACAGGTCAGGAAGTAAATAGCGATCAGGGCCAAATTGATTGCAGAAGAAATAAAGAGGAGAAAAATGCAATTGGAAACCCAAATGAAGGGAACTTACTAGGTCACATGACAAATATCAATCAAAGGAAATTGATTGCCAGGGAATAAGGACATTAACGAGGCAATCAAGCAGTCTCTGAGTCTTTGCAACATAAAATCTTCTGAATTAAAGTAACTTGAATTCAACAGATGAATGAAAGCCCTGTGATATTTAGAAAATGTGAGCTAACTACAGTATTGGAGTACTACCACAGAAAACTATGGAGTTTGATATGGAGAAATGGAAAGCGCAAAACAGAGAAAAATTCTCATATAAGATGGCAATTTAACATTGAGGGCCAGTCTTTATATTCTTCTGACATAACATTTTGTATGAAGAACAAGAATTAAATACACAAAAGTTCTTGTTCTTACCCAATCATGCCCAACTCCCATTTGGGCATTTAGGCAAACAGGGTTAGGTGACTCGCCTAGAGTTATACAATTAGTACATGTCTGAGGTCCAATTTTAGTTTACAGGTGCAGCACTCTATTGATTGTACCACCTAACAACACTTCTTTTGGGAAAACAGCTGTGTGTCACTAATAGAAAGGTAAAGAAGCTATAGATGAATTATTTTCCTAGAAAAGTCAGTACAGTTTCTATTGCCAAACTCCCATCATTTCTATATTGCTATATAACAATAATCAATATTGATTGATGACTCCAAGTTAAAGCAATATTCTCAACTGCTATTTAGATCATCCAAAGAAGATGGTTTCTGTTTAATAGAGTTGTGATATTAAGTGTGTTTTTATTGTAGCATGGCATAAAACTGGTCATCTACATATATATATTTGGGAACAAATCCATATATACATATGTATATGAAGGTTATCCCAAAAGTCTTAGCAGCTTTGCACACTGCAACAGATTAAAATTGCACCAAGGCTTTTGGGACATCTTTTAAATATCATATGCTAGAAGATTCACTTAAGATAACCAAAAAGTGATTTATTTAATCAGAAATTCACTTGGGAAGAATAGGATATTCAACATTTCTTGATAAAGTGGAGTTTATCTTGTATAGTTGAGATATTTATTATATTTCAATTATATCATGTTTTCACAGATTATATTTTCATTAAAAATGGAATGGAACAATAATTAAAAAGTGCTGATTTTAATATCCACACTGACAGATAAAGAGACAAAAAGCAAAAAGATATTTAGATTTCTTTTATTCTATCCTCAATAATTAGAATTTACTCCCCCTTTTCTACTGCATTCAAATGGTTATTTTTCTTTTTTAAAAGTAACTTTCTGGATGACACTATGAGAAAATCAACACCCATAGGAGGTGGGAGGAAGCTGTTCAGATCAGCAAGAAATTTGAAAATTTCCCCTGGATTTTTCAAGATATTTAATACTTGTATATGATGGATGGGAAAATGAACAAACAGGGAAGTTTTCATAGTCTCTTGAATTTAAAACACAATTTCACCCTTATTCAATCAGACAATAAAAGATATGCTTGCCAAAATTTAAGAGCATTGTTTTCAGTCATCTGCAAAATCAAAGATGCAGTATTTATTATTTTCTTCCATTTATAAAATGCAATGTGAATTATGTTTTCCAGAAGAGTTATAATGCACAGCAACAAAAGTATCAGAAAAGGTAATATCCTGGAAACATAGGCCAGAACCAACCTATACCTTCACATATTTCCAGTTTGTTTCTATCACATCAAATGGCTTTCAGAGGGAGAAACGCAGAAACAGAAAAACAGACAGGGGATGTACACATTGCACCCTGAAGGTCATAGAATATTATTCTTGGACCCTTAATTTATTAAATTTGAGGAAAAAGATAAGCTTTCTAAGCACTTTATATAGGAGAACTCCAATCACCTCTATTGTACTCCCCCAATTTCTCAATACACGTTCAAGTGGGACAACTAGATGGCACAGTGAATAGAGCACTGGCCCTGGAATCAGGAGGACCCGAGTTCAAATCTTATCACTTACTAATACTTAATTCACACATACTACCTTAACACTTCCTAGCTGTGTGACCTTAGGAAAGTCACTTAACCCCATTTGTCTCTCAAAAAAAAAAAAAAGTCACCTAACCCTGTTTGCCTAAGTTTCCCCATCTGTAAAATGAGCCTGAGAAGGAAATGGCAACCCAGTCCAGTATCTTTGCCAGCCCCAAATGGGAGTTGGGCATGATTGGGTAAGAACAAGAACTTTTGTGTATTTAATTCTTGTTCTTCATACAAAATGTTATGTGAGAAGAATATAAAGACTGGCCCTCAATGTTAAATTGCCATCTTATATGAGAATGTTTCTCTGTTGGCCTTATTCAATTTAGTCACAGAGGTTTGAATTAGTAATAATGTATAAATTATGGAAAAATTATCTTAAATTGGATAAGATTATAGGAAAAAGATAATGATAAATACTGGAGGGGGTGTGGGAAAACTAGGACCAAACAATGGAGTAGATGAAAAAAGTATTTCTAATGTGGGATCCTATCATATATTTAGAAAATTATTTTAATATAAATTTTAATATAATTTGATTTTAATATAAATTGATTCCTTTGTAACACTAAGTATTTTATTTGATGCAATTAAAAACATCTGAGAAGGTGTCCATAGACCTAACCAGATTGTTAAAGGGATTCATGTCAACAAAAAAGCTTAGGTATTTTTTCAATAAAGAGACAGTCCTATAGTACAGAAGCCAAGTCCCCAAGCAACCACTGACACATAATGGCATTGTGATTTTAGACAAGTCACCTAACATCCAGATCCCAAGCAACTCCCCAAGACCATAAATATACTGAGAGATTTCAGTACTGAGAAAAATCACATTTTGGACAAAATTAAAAATAAAATCACTATATAACCTTCTCATGATTGTCATAATTTTTTTCTATTTTCCTTTGGTTTAATGATTATTACAATTCTTCAAACATCATGATATTCTATTATTCAAAGTCATATAGTATCACCAGGAGACTATGCAAAAACAGTGAAGTGAGAGATAAATTTAATATTTAGAAATCAAAACAGTGGTAAATGAATAAATGGACTTTTTATTATATTCACTGCTTAATTTAAATTGTCAAATTGTCATGTCATTGGCTAATGAAGGCTAATTAAAGTACAAATTTCTGTGTGTGTGTGTGTGTATTTATATATATATGTATGTGTATATATATATATACATAATTGTGACTAAAAGGACTACAAAGGAGTAGCTAAGATATTATCAACCACGTATATAGATTAGAAAACTGAGGCACAGAGCACTTGAATGAATTGCCTATGATCTTATAACTAGTAAATGTCATATGCAAAATATAAACTCAAGTCATTTTCCCACCATACCACACACACTGCACCAATAAAAATTGGATTTTAGCCTAGACTAAGCAAAATTGAAAAAAAATAAGTCAAACACTTGGTAAAGGATCCTTTATTGAGTGATACATAAAAGGGAAAAAAATAGAACAGGGTTTCAGATTTATTCTTCCAAAGGCAAATATGCTTCTTGAAATTACACCCCCCCCCCATTTGCATCATGGAAGGAAATGCTGAAACAGAACCAGAAAAAAAATTATATAGAATAGCTACAACAATGTAAATGGAAAGAACAGCAATGAAACAATTATGCATCATGTTTTGTAATTATAATGGAGAAAGCTGGCTCTGGAAAAAAAATTGCAAAAGGCACCCACCCACTCAATTCATGCTTTGCAAAGGTAGGCAATTATGTGTATACATATAATATCAGACATAGTTGTTCTTTTGCTCAGTTTTTGGGAAATTTTTTTCTTTTCTTTTTCTTATTCATTTTTTTTTGAGATGGGATAGTTCACTAGGTAGGAGTAGAAGAGATATAATCAGAAGGGGATATAATGAATATGAAGACGAAAGATATGAATGAAAATAAAACATTTTTAAAGAATAGAGAAGGTTTTTCTATCTTTTTTAAAAGTAAAGTATATTGGTGTAATGTTTGTACATCAAAGTAATTTCCAGATATTTCTCTTCTTTTGATTTCTGTCTTTCCTAAGGATATTCTCCTTGTAATGCCTTTTATCTTTAGTGTAGATGAAATCAATATAAAACAATGTCCTTCCATTTCCTGTCTTAGCCCAAAAATAATAAACCTATAATTAATAATCTTTACAAAAATGCAATTTTAAATAAATTTTATATAAATACAAAAAATGAAAATGAACTGGAAATACTTCCTCCCCACCAATAGAATACATTGTTCTAATTTTAGAGTTTAGTTATTCAGAGGGAAAAATAGAGAAAATAAATTTAAAATGCTTACATATGATAAAATTTTTAAAATGGTTTCTCTGCATTATCAACTGGAATGAATAGAAAAAATCTAGCAAAATCACATTCATCTCTTCTATCATTATTAATTTCAAGGCGAGGTGCTAGATATAGATAGAAAGAGATGATACACACACACATAACACATGTGTGTATGTATGAATTCAGAGAACATTTTCATCAATTCCTGTAGAATCAAAACCTCTAGAGATTTTGTCTCCTGATGTAAGTTGTTCTCTTCTCAAATATATCTATTTGCATGCTCTTGGAACAAGAAGATTGCTCATCTGGTTAGTAATAAAGCCCAATAATTCTTTGGTTTAGAAAACTGCTTAAAGAGAAAAGGCTATCAAATTCAGCAATTAATAGCTCATTCATAACTTTGGAAAGAGCAATTTTAAATATATCCTGGAATTCCATCCATCTAAACACATCTATAGAAAAATCTGAATGATAGTATGTTATATGCTCAAATATTCTCAAATTGAGAAATTATCATCTTAAATACTGCCAATAGTTTGAGATTTTATCGATGTATATAGTTCCTCCACCAATGGAGGTCACAACCCTGCAACAATTTGGTAGAGTCTTGAAGAGTTCCAGGCAAGGAGAATTGACTTCAAATCCTGCCTTGAAATACAGTTTTCTGTTGGTGGAACTGTGAACGGATCCAACCATTTTGGAGAGCAATTTGGAGCTATGCTCAAAAAGTTGTCAAACTGTGCATACCCTTTGACCCAGCAGTGTTTCTACTGGGCCTATATCCCAAAGAGATCTTAGAGGAGGGAAAGGGACCCACATGTGCAAGAATGTTTGTGGCAGCCCTTTTTGTAGTGGCTAGAAACTGGAAACTGAAGGGTTGCCCATCAATTGGAGAGTGGCTGAATAAATTATGGTATATGAATGTTACGGAATATTATTGCTCTGTAAGAAACGACCAGCAGGACGATTTCAGAGAGGCCTGGAGGGACTTGCATGAACTGATGCTGAGTGAAACGAGCAGAACCAGGAGATCATCATACACAGCAACAACAGTAATACATGATGATCAATTCTGATGGACATGGCTCTCTGCAACAAAGAATTGTCTCAAACCAGTTCCAATTGTTCACTGCAGAAAACCATATACACCCAGAGAGAGGGATATGAAATATGGACCACAACGTAACATTTTCATGATCTCTATTGATATTTGCTTGCATTGTGTTGCCTTTCTCTGATTTTCTTTTTTTTTCTTGTAGATAGGATTTTTCTTGCATAACTTGTCAAGTATTTCAACATTATTAACATGTAATGGACTTCCTGCCATCTAGGGGAGGGGAGGGGACTGGGGGTAAAATTTGTAATGGAAAGCTTTGTAAAGATCAATGCTGGGGAACTACCCATACATATGTTATACAAATAAAAAGCTTTAATAAAAAAAAAGAAATAGTTTTCTAATTTGTGAAATGGAAGTATTTATGCAACGTACTTCCCAAAGCTGTTGTTAGGCTAAAATGATATTTTTCTAAAGCAGTATACAAACCTCAAAGTGCTATATAAATGCTATTATCTATTATTTGAGAGCTGCCAAGGCTACAAGACTTCACTATTGCTCCCAATGCATCTACCCCACCAAAAAACATTCCTTTACATTTTTGTATGTTTATAAACATACAAATCTAGTCTCCCCCAATAAAATGCAAACTCCTCAAAATGTCTGAATTTTTTTGTCCTATACATTTTTATAGATGCTTTCTGTAATTTAAGTACAGTGATTTATGACAATCTCCTCCTCTTAAGATAAAATATTCCTTTGTAAGAAATAAAACCGCCATAAAAAAAATTTGATAGAATAACAACATCTGATGGGAATTAGAATATTCTCTGCATTAGCATCTCTATTACCAAGACAAAGTGTTTTTAGCTGGTCTTCAGGATTTTTTAATAGGACCTTCAATTTTTTTAACTTCTTACTCAGAGTTCATATTCCTTTTCATAATGATCTTAATTTTAACACAATTTTTGTCATTTTCTGTATTATTCATTTGGTTCTGTTTATCTCATTCCACATCAAATCATATACATCTTCCTGTATTTCCTGAAATCCTAAAATATTTACTGCTCATTCCTCTATTGTTATTCATGGTAATAAGCCAATATAAATCATTTGGTACATTTAGGTCTTTCAGTTCTATATTTTGTCTCCTTGAGATTTGTGTCTAGTAATGTGATAAATGGATCAAAGAGAATAAGCAATTCAATTCTCATTTTTGCATGACTCCAAATCAATAGATAGACTTGCTGGATAAATTTATAGCCCCAAACACAGTATTAACATATCTCTCTTCTCTCTGATATTAATTGTTTTCTCTTTTTATAATCTTTCCTTATTAAGAATTATTTTATTTTCCATTTTTTCTTCTTCTAGAATTAAAAATTTCCAAATATGTGTAATTTGAAATCCTTAAAAAAAATTATGTCTATTGATGACATGTCTATGGGAGAATAGCCCTTAATGACATATGTTTACTTCACTTATTACATAGCTTGAATAGTAATCTTTCATCTCTAATATTTTTATCTCTTCATAATTTCTCTAGAAATGTTCTCTAGAACATTTGTTCTAGAATCATTGATTTTATTCATACAAAATCTTTTGAACTGTATTTAGCTGAAATTATCCATTTTACCTTCTCTGACCTCTAATGCCTGTTTGACAAATTTTCATCTTAGCTAAAATTGTGAAATGCACTTTCTCTCAATCAACAAGATTTTATTAAATACCTGTGAGCCAAGAATTACTCAAACTTCAAAGCATAAAAAAGGCACGAGCAAAATAGTCGCTATTAGACAAGAGAGAACTGGGCCTGTATCCTACAGAGATCATAAAAAAGGGAAAAGGACCCACATGTGCAAAAATATTTGTAGCAGTCCTTTTTGTAGTGGTAAGAAACTAGAAACTGCGTGGATACCCGTCAATTGGAGAATGGCTGAGTAAGTGATGATATATGAATGTTATGGAATATCATTATTCTGTAAGAAATGATCGGCAAGCTGATTTCAGAAAGGCCTGGAGAGACTTACTTAAACTGATGCTAAGTGAAGTGAGTAGAACCAGGAGAACACTGTATTCAAAAACAACAAGATTACATGTTGCATTGTTGATAATCAACTGTGATGGACTTGTCTCTTTTCAACAATGGGCTGATTCAGGGCCAATTCCAACATCCTTGTAATAGAGAGAGTCAATTGCATCCCGAGAGCATTGTGGGGGATTGAGTGTGGATCAACAACACAGTATTTTCACCTTTTTATTGTAGTTTCCTTGCTTTTTGTTTTTGGTTTTTTTTTTTCCTTTTGATCCGATTTTTCTTATTTAGCATGATAATTGTGGAAATATATATATAGAATTGTACATGTTTAACATATATTAGATTACTTGCTGTCTAAGGGAGGAGGTGGGTGAAGGAAGGAAGAAAAAAAATTGGAACACAAGCTCTTCCAAAGGTGAATGCTGAAAACCATTTATGCATATGTTTTGAAAATAAAAAAAAACTTTATTTAAAAAAAGACAAAAGAAAGACAGACAGAGAGAGATACAAATACAGAGACATAAAGAAGAGGGGAGAAAAAGGGAGAGAAAGAGAGAAAGAGAGGGAAGAGCGGGAAAGAGTACACAAAAGATATACTATAATTTTTTTTTGGGGGGGAAGTCACTATCTGGAGATTCAAAAGGTCTTCTTTTAGAGAGTAGCTTTTAAATTTTTCTTCAAGGAAACTAAAGATTCAAAGAAAAGGATATGAAGAGCATTTCAAACCATGAAGGATAGCCAGTGTCTCAAAGAATGAATATGGGAGACAAAAACCTATATATGAAAAAGTCATAAGGTTATATTGACTAGGCCATTGATAATACGCAGAGTTTTAATGTATAATAAAGTTTAAAATATCTGCTGGATTTTGATGAGCTTTGTTAGGAATTACATGATTTATTGGTTGATTGTATATGTGAGTTAAGTATGAGAAGCTGAGAATGGCACCTAAGTTAATTGAATGATAACAATGCCCTAGACAGAAATAGGGGAGCTCAAAAGAGAAATGGGTTTGGGAGAGGAGGCAAGTCAAATTCTGTTTTGTATATATTGAATTTGAGAACCTCAATTTTCTAATTTTTTTCCAGTAATGTGACTTTGTTGAGCTTGCATAAATATTTTTTTATTTCATTCTTTCTTATTCCCTTGAGTTCCAGATCTTTCTTCCTCCAAATGAATCATGTAATTTTTGTCTAGTTCGATAAAATATATACATCACAATTTGATATTTATAGGTCTGAATTTAAAAACAAATTTGGGTAGTATCATTATTTTTATTACATTTCCAGTCCCAACTAGGAGTAGTTAGTAACTCCCCAATTATTTTACTACTTTTATTTCTGAAATGACTGGTGCACTTTCTACATGACTATTATATGAATTGCAGAGGGTTAACTCAGATTTTTTATTGCATTTTGTAACATTTGGAAAGAGTTTGTACTTATAATTTTCCCTAGGTGTAGTTGAGGCTCTGAACTCACCCTG
The DNA here is from genome assembly GCA_023553655.1 of Myrmecobius fasciatus. Classification (NCBI taxonomy): domain Eukaryota; kingdom Metazoa; phylum Chordata; class Mammalia; order Dasyuromorphia; family Myrmecobiidae; genus Myrmecobius; species Myrmecobius fasciatus. Next base: position 159,393 of record JAJPUD010004889.1, read on the forward strand.
TCAATTGAGACTAAATTTTATTTAAATTATTCAGAAATGTTGATGAATATATGGATTGGCATTTTACATAACAATTTTTACTGAAACTATTATCTCACTTTGTTTCTTCACTAATTCTCTGGCAAGTACATCATTGTGTCAGCAATAAATAATAATCTTTTTGTCTTTTTGTCTATGATTATTACTCTAATTTCCCCCCATTATTATGGCTAGCATTTTGAGCATTTTGTCAGATAACATTCAAAGGAGGGGCAGTGCAATAGACATGCTACTTTTTAATTGTAAATTTACATGATGCTTACTTTAAATATGGACTTTCAATGACAAGTTTGATGTTTTTAAAGATGAATCATTTTATTATTTATGTTACTAAAGGGTTTGTAATAAATAGTATTGAAGAATTTTTTTGCATTTATTAAATAATTTTATGTTGTTATTTTTATTACTTATATGATTAAATATTCCAATTATTTTCATATTAAAACATCCTTGAATTAATCTGGTCATAGTATGTTATATTCAAGAAATACTTCTGTGGTCCATTTCTGGAAAATTTATTTTAAAATTGGGCATTATTCAATAGTGAAGTTGGTCTTAGTTTAATTTTTCTCAAGTTTGCATGTTAAAGCCATATTTATCTTTTATATGTACAGAATCCAGTTGCCTTTTAGTCTTTTATTATGATATTGCAGCTATTAATTGCTCTTTAAATATTTGATACAATTAATATAAATATCCCAGGTTTAGAGTTATTGTTCTTCAATAATTATTTTTCTTCAATGAAATTTTATATGCATTCGATTATTTATTTGTGTATTTTGTACTTTTGCATGTTGATTCAATTTTTACTTTTAGTTTTAGATGAACAATCTCTGATAATTTTTATCTACACTAAAACTACCTCAATCAATGCTTTTTATTTTAATGTTCTATTTTTATTTCTTATTTCTTGATAATTCTAACTGATCAGTTCTATAGCTTGCTTGGTTTTGAGTTTATTTTTCTCCAGTTACTAAAATTTTTAGTTTGTATATGTTATTATATCAGAGGCTATTTAGATTCACCTAATTTTTACTCCAAATATTGCTGTATATTTTAAATGCATTTTCAAATGAAGCATTGTTTTTTTGTTGTTTTAGTCTTTCCTCTAATCTCTAATTTTATAAGGAAATTTAATCCATTTACATTTAGTTATCATGGTTAGTATTGTGCCTTTTTTCCCTTTAACAACATATAAATTTTGTATGTATCAACATCTTTTAAAATCAGCATTCCATTTCTGCTTTGTTGAAATTATATTTGATTTCAGGCACACACACACCCATTTCACCTCTCAACTGTTACCTTGAGTTTTCTTTTACTGATGGTTTGTATCTATATTTTTTACTGTTTATCTTGCTTAACTATTACCTTTCTCAACTCGAGAAAAGGTGTAATACCCAATCCTCTTTGTTCCCCTACCCAGATATCTTCTTCCTCTATTTCTATGTTGTATCCATTTCTCATCCAAAAATCATAGAGAAACAATGCAAAATAGACCAGAATCCCCACTCTAAATGTTCTGATGGACCATTTGTGCTTAATCTCTGGCTGTACCTTCCAAATTCATCCCAGACTAATTTGCCATAGCTAAACACATTATACACTTATTAAAATATTGTGATATCATCAGTATTCAAAAATGAAGGATGAGAAACAATAAAGCTTTAGAATTGGTCCCCACTAATGTTACTTCTAAATAGAGATAGCAGACTGAAGTGGGTGGTAAGAGGTTTTTAACGTGGATGCCCTGGACAAAAGGATAGCCTATTTTTTAAACCACATCTTTTTTTTCTCTCAAGGACTCTGTCTTTTACAAACATCTTAAAATGATTTTGTCAAATACTTTGTCACTTAGATTTCACAGCCTTTGAAAAAGTGAGAGAAATGCAATCTCTGATTCATTTACATTTAAATATGGTTTTTAAGATATCTTGATTTGCTCATCATGTGTTACTATTGCTGATTTTTTTTTTAACCTAGCAGAAAATAAAATGAGATTTTGGAAAAATGAATTAAATGTTGTAAGAAAAGTTGTTAAATTACTCAAACTTCACCTTTAAATAGGTTTGAAAATATATTGCTTTGATATGTTTTGAATTACTCCCAGCTTGAATGCTGGGTTTTTTTTTTAATAACATCTTTAAGAAACCCTTGTTTATTTTTGACTTGAATTTGCATTGGTCAACGTGCTAATGAAAAAAATAGGCATTCCCTTTATCATGAAAAATTATAAAGCAGACTATCTGACTTCACCATTACTTTGGAAGAAACTGCATGATAAATAATATAGAAATAATCTTTCCAATACATGCAAACAACATTTCCTTCAAATGATATTTCCCAGGACTGGAACAAAGCATCTGTATACTCTTGGCAATGTTTGAAACAGTCACCCTCCCTTTCACCTTAAATGACAGCAATTAAATAATTTTCCATCCTAAAAGAGTTTGCCTATTTTAATCTCTAAAATGAATTTGCTATTGGTACTTCAAGTACAGGGTCCCAGAAGATCAGTGTTTGGCTTTGTGCTGCCTCTCAATGACCTGAATAAAAACATAGATGGAACACTTATTGAATTTGCAGATGACACAACCCTGAGATAGAATGTTGATTAACAGAACTGAAATCCAAAACTCTAGAAAATGGAAACTGGAACAAAATGAATTAGATAAGTGTTAATAAAGATAAATATAAAGTCTAGCACTTTGATTCAAATAGTCACTTCCACAAATACAAGAAGGGTCAGATATAGGAACAGAATAGTTAGTCTGATAAAAAACTAGGGGTTTCAGTGGGGGGGGGGAAGGTTGACAGCTAAGGAGCTAGATAGAGTGCTAGACATACATTTAGAAAGAGCTGAGTGCAAATTTAACTTCAGACCTTTGATAGTTGTGCAACTCTTGACAAGTCATTCAACCACTGCCTCAGTTTGCTCATCTGTAAAACAGGGATTAATAATAACATCTACACTTCTAACTGTGTGACCCTGGATATGTCACTTGACTACACTTGCCTGAGCAAAAGCCAAAAAAACCCACCCAAAATGACATAGTAGGACATTTCCCAGCCAAAGGCAACTGAGAAGCTTAGCAGAAAAGGACTGTGACACACAGGGTGGGAATCCCAGAGCAGAACATGCTGGGGCAAAACTCACTGGTGCAGGCTCAAATCCAGCCCCACCCAAGCCTGAGCCTGACCTCTGAATAAGTACTGATGGCTTCCAGACCTCTTCTCCCAGAGACACCAAAAAGGACTGCAAAAAAGATTTGTGAAACCAGACTCCAAGGGGCAATCCCAGAGTAAGCCTGGCCCAACTTCTGGTCCAGACCCTAGCATCAGCTAGGCAGGACCTGTGAATCAGCAGCAATGCTGGAGGCTTCTGGACTTCTCAGCCAGGGGACAACAGGGAGGACTCGAAGGTCAGTAAAGAAGGTCTGTGGCAATAGTGGGAGTCTGGTGTGCAATTCCAGCACAGGCCCAGTAAGCAGAGTCTTGGCCAACTCACTAGACCTTATATTTAAAGTGGGTCAGGGACACACCTAACAGCTATAGGGCAAAAAAAAAATCAGAAATCAGAAGGATTTCTGAAAACAGCTGCACAAAACCCCTGAAGCTTGGAACAGGGCACCCTCTACCCTGGAAATAGAGCCCAACTCTAACAAAGAGTTAAAAGCAGAATAATAAGTTAGGAAAATGAGCAGAAAACCAAAAAAAGTTTCTGACCAATGAAAGTTGTTATGCTGTCAGAAAAGATCTAAACACATACTCAGAAGATGATAACAAAGTCCAAGCTCCTGCATCCAGGAAAAATAAGAATTGGGCTCAGACCATAGAAGAGCTCAAAAGGGACTTTGAAAATCAAGTAAGAGAGATAGAGAAAAAATTAGGGAAAGAATTCAGAGAGGTGCAAAAGGAGATACAAAAATCTAATTAGGAGAAAAATGCTTTAGAAAGAAAAATTGGTCAATTGGGAAAAGAGATACAAAAGCTCATTGAGCAAAATAATTCCTTACAAAATAGAATTGAGCAAAAGGAAGCTAAAGACTTTATGAGAAATCAAGATGCCATAAAGAAAAACCAAAAAAATGAAAAAAATAGAAAAAAGTGAAATATTTCATTGAAAAAAAAACTGACCTGGAAAATAGATCCAGAAGAGATAATTTTAAAATTATTGGTCTACCTGAAAGTCATGGTCAAAAAAAGAGCCTGGACATCAGCTTTCAAGAAATTATCAAGGAAAACTGTTTTTATATTCTAGAATCATAGGGTAAAGTAGAAATTGAAAGAATCTACCAATCACCTCCTGAAATAGATCCCAAAATGAAAACTCCCAGAAATACTGTAGCCAAATTCCAGAATGCCCAGATCAAGAAGAAAATATTGCAAACTTCCAGAAAGAATTCAAGTATAGTGGAGCCACAGTCAAGATAACACAAGATTTAGCAACTTCTACATTAAAGGACTGGAGGTCTTGGAATATGATATTCACTAGAGCAATGGAGCTAGGATTGCAACCAAGAATCACCTACCTAGCAAAACGGAGTATAATCCTTCAGAGGAAAAGGTGGGCATTCAATGAAACAGAGGATTTCCAAGCATTTGTGATGGAAAAAAAAACAGAATTGAATGGAAAATTTGATTTTCAAATTCAGAAGCTTAAAGAAGTTATCAGGAAAGTAAGTGATAAGGGACTTAAGATTTATTTGTTCACATTCCTTCATAGAAGGATGATACTTGTAATTTAGTAGAAGGTTTTCATTATTATGGCAAGAAAAATCTTTTATAATGGAGGGAAAGAAAGGACAGAAAAGGCAAGTGAGTAAAACTTACTCTCATTAGGATTGTTTCAAACAGGAAATAATGTGCATGTCAATAAGGGTATAGAAATTTATCTTACTCTGCAGGAAAATAGGAGGGGAATGGGATATGGGAAGGAGTGGGGAGGATGATAAAAGAGAAGGCGTATTGGGGGGTGGAGTGATCAGTAGTAAAACAATTTTGAGGAGGGACAAAGTGAAAGGAGAGAGAATAAATGAGGGGAAATACAATTAGCAATAATAATTGTAAAAAAAATTTCGAAGCAAGTTTCTCTGATGTCATATTATTGTTCTCTGAAAAATGATGGGTAGGGTGCTCTTAGAAACAAAATAAAACAAAACTGGAAAGTCCTCCATAAGCAAAGTAAAATATACTGTATACAAAGTAATAGCAATGTTCTAGGATGACCAACTGTAAATAATTGTTATTCTCAATAGTATACTCATCTATACCTACTCTGAAGGACTTATGATAAAAATCCTATCCATACTCAGAGAAGGAACTGATTTAGTCTGTATATAGATTGAAGCATTCTCTATTTCTCACTCTCTCTCTTTATTTTTAACTTAATTTTTCTTGAGGGTTTTTATTTTCAGTAGAGAGGAAGATCTATGTTTTCTTTCACAACTTGACTTTTATGTAAATGCTTTCATAACTTCACTTGTGGTTTCTTAATTGTGGGTGCAGATAAGGGAAAGAACCTAGAACTCAAAAATTTTAAGAAGAAATGTAAAAAAATGTTTTGGATGTAACTGGAGAAAACTATTAAATAAATTATTAAATAAATAAAATAATAAAATATAAAATATTGGTTTTATTTATTCACAATCAAAAAAAGAAACATTTGTTAAGCTCTTATTCGCCAGCCCCTGTAGTAAATATCGAGGGCACAAATAAAGGCAAAGAGAGTTCCTTCCCTAAAGGAAACTTCATTCAAATATGAGAGACAAGATTTTAATATAGACTATATAGAAGTTAACCTTAAAATGGAAAGCTCTAGCAATCACACAATATTCCCTTCGATTAAAAAGCAACCAAAAGTTTGAATTCCTAGATTCCATCAATCCTTTCTGATTTCCTCTGTTCCTCATTCATTATTTTCTTCATTTTTCAGTTAAAATAATTGAGGCACAGAAAGTTTAAATGACTTGTTCATGGTTATACAACTGAATGGTCTGAGGATGACTTTGAAGTCAGATTTTTTTCCAAGTCCAATATCTTATCCACCGTTCACTGAGAAAGACTTTTCCCATTTAAAAGATGGACTTTCTAACTTTTCCACATGTATTTTAGCACTAAGCACAGAGCTTAGTACAGAGTGTTAATAAGTTCCATTCTATTCATTCAGTCAAATATATTCTCTTCAAAATTTAAGTAAAACCTTATTGCTTGGTTATTTTGAAAGCATTAATGAAGCCTTGATCTTTGATATAAAAGGAAGGATTCATTCATTCAACAAAATGATTGGATATTTATATCTGCAAGGTATTGTAGAAGATACAAAAAAGAATAAAACAATATCTGTCCATATTAAATTTACGGTCTAATAAACAAGTGCATAAATAACTAAACTACAAGAAAGAATTTGACAATACAAAGTGATGAAGAATTAGAGGAAGGAGGGGAGATCAATTCTGCCTGACAGTGATTCCAGGGAATCAAGAAAGGTTTCATGAATGAAATATCATTTAAATTAAAAAGATGAGAGGAAACCAGGTAGAAAGAGTCAAGGAATAAAATCACTGTGGATGGAGAGAACAGTGCATGAACCAACAACACCAACAAGGGCAAGTGAGGAATAAATTAAAGCAACAAGTAGATTATAGGGTGTGTAAAGGGGAAGAAACATAGAATGTATGCACAGACAAGTTGGAGCCAAATAGTAGAGGTACCTAAATGCCAGGCAAAGGAGTTCAGCATTTATCCATCAAATAATGGGGTGGAGACTATGGACATAGAGCAGCACTGGAGTCAGAAAATAAGGATCTTAAATCTTGCCTTTGTACATACTAGATATATACTTATGGACAAGTTGCACAGCTACCCAGAGTTCCAATTATTTCTCTAAGATTACAAGTCACAGAGTTGCCAACAAATATTGGCAGAAGGAATTTCTAGCCTGGAGACTCCTTATATCAATGAAATCATTGTTCAATATATCAAATACACCACAAGTTAACTTGTCCAAGATGACATAGGAAGTAAAGTGGCTGAGAATTTGAATCCAATATTCTTTGATCCGTTGGAGCAGGAAGGTATTGGAAACAAAGGAAACACCTCAGATAGTTACTATGA
>JAJPUD010004889.1:166557-179091 GCA_023553655.1 Myrmecobius fasciatus
CAGGAAGGTATTGGAAACAAAGGAAACACCTCAGATAGTTACTATGATCATCTGAAAGAAGGATAAGAATATGATATAATAGGATAGAAGTGGGAGCAAAGAAAAACAGGTGTAAAAGAAAATAAAACAGCTGTAAAATTAAAACAATTTCATTTACTCATGAGAACTGATGGCTTTAATGAAGCTTTAATGCACCTAGATTCATTCAAACTAGATAATGATTAACCCTGACAATAAGATATAAACAGGCCCTTAATTAATTAAAAATTCTAATTGTTTTTCCCTGTTGACATTAGCCCCTTTCAGTCTTTAGCTTTAACAAATACACACTCCCATGCCACTGTCAAATATGGGTCAATATCACTTAACTTTCATCTTATTTTATAGATAAATTAACATGTTACTTTTGTCAGGGATAAATCTCTTTTAGAATATTGTTTCAAAACTAATATTATTCTTGTCTTTATTTATTATGTGAGTAGCCCAATCTGTAACCTCACTGTACTCTCTCATAACCTGTAAAATCCTCTCTAGGGATGAACAATGCATGATTCAGTTGCAGGTGCTTTCCGAACAAATGAACTGTTTTGCTTCTTTCCTTATTAGAGCTCATTTTATTCACCTCTGTACATCCCCTGAGTTTTGTCAGATCTTTTTAAGCTATTCTCTATAATATCACTTACTGCTTGAAGCTTGGTCTCTTAAAGAAACCTGAGTAATATACAATTTTATTTCTATTTAAAATGTTATGTGTTATTATTGAAAAATATAGATTATGTCAAATTTCTAGCCCTTTTACATTTTGTCACAGGACCACATATAATTGTATTCTCTACCTGACAATCAAGCCCTTCTCCAGCCATCTATCTCATAGGTCTAGTGAGTTCAGAAAATGTCTCTCTTCATTTTTTCCCCAAGAATATCATGAGGAACTTTTATAAATGGAACATAAAAATCTGGGGGGAGAATAACATTGATGACTAAGATATGCTATTTTCAAGTTCATTTCTTTTATAATTATAATAAATTCATGCTGCTCACAAAAAAGTTGAATGAAGAAGTTCCTATCCCCCATATAGGAACAATATAAAAGCCCAGATTCTACCTTGTCCTTGAAACCACTCCAGTTCTATGTGCAATGATAAAACATTTTTTCATAAAATCTATTTTTGTGGGGTTTTAGGCAATTATAATGCAATAGGTATAAATACATAATATAAAGGTACAAATTAAAGTCACATTTATGAAGCCTTATTAGAATAAATGTATGCATTTCTACAGTATAGCTGTACTTCATAACTTATTTCAATGCAATTCAACAATCTTTATTAAGCATCAATTCTTTAGTCTCTCATTTACTTCTCACAAAATATATCAGCTAATTTCAACATACTGTTTTGGATTACTTGATCCTTTAAAATTACAACAGAGGCAACTCTGGGGAAGTAGGAAAATAATAGATGTGAAATCAGGAAGATATGGGTTGGGATCTCCTTTAAGTCACTTATACCTGTGTGGCCCACATTCCATTTTTTTCTGTAAATTTCAGATTTTCATCTATAGAACAGGGATAGTAGTTGTCCCTAACTTGCAGGGTTGAAAAGATGAAATGAGAATAGATATCAAGTGTTTTGCAAACCTTTCTGAAAAATCATATAAACAATCATCATCATCATCATCATCATCATCACAGCAGCAGAAAATGCAAATAAAATTCTTTTAATGCCTTATCTTTTAAGGTCTTTAAGCAAGAACTAGAGAACTACTTCCTATCCATTTTCAAGTGATCTTAACCACTCTGATCCTTTCATAGAGCAGTGATTCCCACAGTTGAGATATTAGATTCTAAAGACAGAATATTCATCTTATCTTGCCTTGTCTCAGGTCCCCAGCTTAAATAAATATCTTTCTGCTATTTCACAATGTGCTTAACATTCATCTCCTTTCCAATTTTAGCTCAGAACAGTAATCAAATTAACAATATAATTTTCAGAAAGGACATATTAAATATTTTCCTAGGACTCCAGTCATTATTCCCTTTGACTTTTCTATACAAAATATTCCTCCCTCTCCATTTACCTTTCGCCTATGTTCCATTTTATTATAAGAATGTAAACTCCTTGAGAGCAGGGATGTCTTCCTTGTAATAAAAACACTACACATGATTATACCTTAATAATTTTTCCATTCATTTGTTCACTCATTCATTTGAATGAATGCTATGTCTGTTGTATCTTCCCAGGCAATAGTTGAAATAGACTTTTAAAGTCCCATCTAATTCTAAGAATCTATGATTCTAAAAAGCTTTTCTACTAATATAATGCACATTGAAACTAATTTTAAAAAGCTACCTTCATTCTTCTCACTAGTAACATCATACACTTTAATTTACACACATAGAGCTTTTAAGCTTTCAAATTATGTTAAAGAAAATCAATGGCTAGTGCAAAATCCTTTATTAATAATGTAATATGTAAATCAGCCAGAAGGACAGTATTTGCAATTGCACTGTATTTCAGGGGACAGATGAATGAGGACTTTCCACATCTTCAATCTGTTCTGTTGAAATCTTTCATTTCAATGGAGGCAGAAACTAAAGCTCAGAGGAGGGGGTATCTGCACTTTTGTCTTTATACATGTGGGTGCTACGATAATCTTTATAATTGGTACTTAAAATAAATTTTTGTTGAATGAGTGACTGAGGTAACTTGCCTACACAGTTAGTAACTACAAAGGCACGGCTAGCACTTAACCAAGTCTTCTAACTATGGGCCAATGAAGCCAGGTAGCATAGTGGAAGGAATGATAGCTATAAAGTCAAACCTGGATTCAAATACTAAATCTGCTATTTACTTTGTAACAAAAATATCATATTACTATTCATAGTCTCAGTTTCCATCTATAAAATGGGATGTCATACTTGTATTATCTATCTCAAAGGGTTACAAGGAAATTATTTTGTAAAACTTTATTTGATGAAACTCTTAACTTACTGATACTGATATTTGCCAACCATCCATTTCTCTTTCATACCCTGATAAATATCAAACAACTCTAGGAGTCTCTAGGCAATGGACTTCAGTCTCTGAATTTGTCTCTATGCTTTGTATGTGTGTACTCCACAACAAAAATTGGCAATATTCAGATAATCAAGTCCAGATAAGAACAGAAAAGTTCATCTAGTATTTGAATCCAGGTTTGACTTTATAGCTATCATTCCTTCCAGTATGCTACCTGGCTTCACTGGCTCATAGTTAGAAAACTTGGTTAAGTGCTACCCATGCCTTTGTAGTTACTAAATAGATTTAAAAATTAATTATTTAGCTATTGAAAAGAAAAATAAACATAAACAAATAATAATTTTAAAGTATGAACTATTGTTATTTGTTCTGAAAATTTGTGAATATCCCTGATATTTCTACTGTTCCAGAATGTATTGGACTATTCTGGTTCTTTTTGTTTTTGTTTTTGTTTTTGCCTCTAGGGGCAAAAAAACCTTTTATTTTCCCTTAGCAACAAGTATGAGGAACCTAGGTCCAGGGAAATGAAATTCACATACTACTTTTTGTTATCTGACAATAGCTCAGGTAAAAAAAAAACAACAATGATAATAATAATAATAATATATGAAAAAGTATACTTGAAGCTTTTGGCTAAAATAGTTTCATGAACCATTTATACATTTTACTTCCATGTGTTAGAACCATGTGTTAGAAAGGCATTATGCTAGATGGAGGATATACAAAGAACAAAAATGTTCAGATGCTGCTACATTATATGAAAGACAAAGTGATGATCTTCATGGATAAGGGCAGAAATATTAATTGCCTTAAGTTACCACTACTTGGAATCAGAGAGTTAGTAGAGAATTAAGAGGCCATCCAATCCAAAATAAAATGGCATAATTAAATTTTGGAAGACTTCTTTACCCTTCTTTTTACCCCCAAAGGACCTGGACTGGACATTCACTAGATTTACTGTGAATGACTGTTTTAACGTGGTTATGAAAAGATTATGCAACTACAAAATAAGACATTGTTTGAATCAATTATAATTAATTTGACATTATTAACTGATCCTGAAAAGTATGTTAATTTTGATTATAATAAATTCACACGGGGGTGGAGCCAAGATGGTAGAGAATAGACAGATTTTTGCCTGAGCTCTTGCTAGTTTTCCTCAGATCAGCACCACATCAAGCCACTGAAAGAGTTTTCGAATAACAGAACCCACAAATATTTGGAGTGTAACAAATTTCCAGCAGATTGGATTAACTTCACAAAAGGTCTGTCTCAATTGGGCAGCAGGGAGACAGCCCAGTGTAGGTCCAATGTAGGGACCCAGGGCCAAGAGGCCACCAGGCCCATGATAATCTGCTGGGAGACTTAGCCAAAATAGAGCAGCATTGTCTATTCTATCCTGGTTCAGAAGCCAATGGATCAGCAAAATATCTGTGAGATCTGTTACACAACTGCAGAAGACAAATAGTGAGTCCCTGAATCCCAGCATTACAAGGTGGAATTTGCAATGTCAACCCAGGTCAGAAAGTAAGCCTGCAGCCCCACCCACAGGGCAGCATGAAGCCACTGTCACTTGTAGAGGAAGCTTGGGACAATCTCCCCTTCGCCCTAAGAGCAGACTTCAACCTTTAAAAATGAGCAAAAAAAGCAAAAAGAGCTCTGATCATAGATAGCTTTAAAATGGAGACAGGGGAAAAACAGACCTAAACCCTGAGGACACTAAAGGCACAATGTCTGTAGACGAAGTCTCTAAGGGTGATATGAATTGGTTTTCAACTCAAAAGGCTCTCTTGGGAAAATTTAAAAAGAAGTTTAAAAGAGAGAAGAAAATGGGGGAAGGAAATGAGAGCCTTGTAGGAGAATTTGGAGAAAGAAAGACAGAAATTATCTGAATAAAATTCCAAAAAATGGATATGGTGAAATGGAAAAAAATGCAACTCTTTAAAAATAGATTTGGCAAAATGGAAAAAAGAAAACAAATCCTTGAAAAACAGAATTTGTGAAATGGAAAAAGAGAACAACTTCCTAAAAAACAGAATTGATGAAATGGAGAAAAAATCCAGTAACAAAACAACTCTAAAGTTCAATTGACCGAATTTAAAATAAGGCAAAAAACTAATTGAAGAAAAATAATTCACTAAAAATTAGAACTGAACAAATGGAAGTGAATGACTCAATGACACAACAAGAATAAGTTAAACAAAACAAAACAAAAATAAAACAATAGAAGAGAACATAAAATACTTCATCAGAAAAACAACTTAAGTAACTAGGAGAAAATCTCGATGAAAAACATGCCTAGAAAAGAACTTCCAAGAAATCATCAAGCAAAACTGCTCTGATGTCTTAGAACCAGAGAGTAAAACAAACATTGAAAGATTTCATCGACACCAAAATGGTAACTCCAAGGAATATAATAGCTGAATTTCAGATTTATGACAATAAGGAAAAAATACTGAAAGTAGCCAGAAAGAAAGAATTCAAATATTGAGGAGCCACAATCAGGGTTACCAAGGACCTAGCAGCTTTCACTTTAAAGGACTGAAAGCCCTTGGATATGATATTCCAGAGGGAAAAGGAGCTTAGAGTACAGCCAAGAATCAACTACCCAACAAAATTAAATATTATCTTTCAAGAAAAAAGGCTGAACATTCAATGATGTAACAGAATTTCATATATTTTTGATGAAAAGACCAGAGCTAATGGAAAATCTGACCTTCAAATATGGAATTCAAGAGAAGCATATGGGAAGATGATATTTCTAATTCTTTTTTTTACTAAAGCTTTTTATTTGTGTAACATATGTATGGGTAGTTCCCCAGCATTGATCTTTACAAAGCTTTCCATTACAAATTTTACCCCCAGTCTCCTCCCCTCCCCTAGATGGCAGGAAGTCCACTACATGTTAATAATGTTGAAATACTTGACAAGTTATGCAAGAAAAATCCTACATACAAGAAAAAAAAAGAAAATCAGAGAAAGGCAACACAATGCAAGCAAATATCAATAGAGATCATGAAAATGTTACGTTGTGGTCCATATTTCATATCCCTCTCTCTGGGTGTATATGGTTTTCTTCAGTGAACAATTGGAACTGGTTTAAGACAATTCTTTGTTGCAGAGAGCTATGTCCATCAGAATTGATCATCATGTAATACTGTTGTTGCTGTGCATGATGATCTCTTGGTTCTGCTCGTTTCACTCAGCATCAGTTCATGCAAGTCTCTCCAGGCCTCTCTGAAATCGTCCTGCTGGTCATTTCTTACAGAGCAATAATATTCCATAACATTCATATACCATATAAGGGATATGAACAGACAATTTTCAGATGATGAAATTAAAACCATCTCTAGTCATATGAAAAGGTGCTTCAAATCACTATTGATCAGAGAAATGCAAATTAAGACAACTCTGAGGTACCACTACACACCTGTCAGATTGGCTAAAATGACAGGAAAAGATAACGATGAATGTTGGAGGGGATGTGGGAAAACTGGGACACTAATACATTGTTGGTGGAACTGTGAACGGATCCAACCATTCTGGAGAGCAATTCGGAGCTATGCTCAAAAAGTTGTCAAACTGTGCATACCCTTTGACACAGCAGTGTTTCTACTGGGCCTATATCCCAAAGAGATCTTAGAGGAGGGAAAGGGACCCACATTTGCAAGAGTGTTTGTGGCAGCCCTTTTTATAGTGGCTAGAAACTGGAAACTGAAGGGATGCCCATCAATTGGAGAGAGGCTGAATAAATTATGGAATAAATTATTTCTATCTCTTGAGAACTGTATCTTTGTTAGCAGTATTTAGAGGGTGTAGCTATAATTTGACTTTATCGTACAGTGGAAAAGGGATTTTACTAGAAGAGGAAAGGAGAGGTAAAGTGTGATAAATTACATCACCTAAAGATGCAAAAAACACCTATTACAATTGAAGGAAAGAAGAGAGGGGGAATGAACCTTATGAGAACCTTAATCTCATCAGATCTAATTCAAAGATAGAATATCAGGCATATTTAGTTTGACAGAGGAATGTGTCTCACTCTATAGGGAAGTAGAAAGGTAAAGGAAAGGAAAAAATAGAAAGCAAAACATAAATAGAAGGGGAAAAAGATAAGAAAAGGGGGAGGGGCTACAAAAGGGGAGAGCTGATTGAGGGAGGTGGTTGTCAGAAGCAAAAAGAAGAGTAGGGAAAGGGTAGCTAGATGGTGCAGGAGATAGAGCACCAGCCCTGAAGTCAGGAGGACCTGAGTTTAAATCTGGTCTCAGACACTTAACATTTCCTAGCTGTGTGATCCTGGGCAAGTCATTTAACCCCAATTGCCTCAGGAAAAAAAGAAGAGGAGGGAAAAGAAAAAGAAAATATGATTTGGGGAAAATAAGATGGAGGGAAATACAGAGTGTCAGTAACTGTAACTCTCATTGTGAATGGGATGAACACTCCCATAAATTGGAAATGAACAGATTAGATTAAAAGCCATAATCCAATAATATGCTATTTACAAGAAATACATTTAGAGCAGAGTGATACATACAGAGGAAAGATAAAAGGCTGGAGTAGAATCTATTATGCTTCAGCAGAAATAAAAAAAAAAACAGGGGTTGATCTCATATGAAGCAAAAGCAAAGATAGATCTAATAAAAGGAAATAAGAAGAGAAACTATATCTTGCTAAAGGGTACTACAGATAATGAAGTAATATCAATACTAAACACATATGCACTAAGTGCTATAGCATACAAATACCTAGAGGAAAAATTAAGAGATCTGCAAGAAGAAATAGACTGCAAAACTATACTACAACTCTACTCTACAAGAACTAGATAAATCAAACCAAAATTTAAATAGGAAGTTAAAGAGGTAAATAGAATTTTAGAAGAGTTAGGTATGACAGACTTTTGGAGAAAATTGAACAGAGACAGAAAGGAATACACATTTTACTCAGCAGTATATGGAAACTAGAAAAATTGATCATGTATTAGGGCATAAGCACCTCAATATCAAATGACAAAAGGCAGAAATAGTAAATGCACCTTTTTCAGATCATGATGCAATAAAAATTATGTGTAATAAAGGGCCAGGGAAAAATAAAGCAAAAATTAAATGGAAAGTAAATAATCTAATTTTAAAAGAAAGAATGGGTGAAACAATGAATCACAGGTACAACTGATAATTTCATCCAAGAGAATGATAATAATAAGACAATATACCAAAATTTATGGGATGCAGCCAAAGTAGTTCTTAGGGGAAACTAAATGCTTACTTGAATAAATACAGAAATAGAAGATTAATGAATTGAGCATGCAACTAAAAAAAATTAGATGAAGAACAAATCAAAAATTCCCAGTGGGAACAAAGGGAAAATTAATAAAATTGAAAGTAAGAAGGCTATTGAACTAATAAATAAGAGTTGGTTTTATGAAAACATAAACAAAATAGATAAATCTTTAGTTAATTTGATTAGAAAAAAGGAAAGAAGAAAATTGAATTGTTAGTATCAAAAATGAAAAGGGGTGAATGTTCCCTCAGTGAAGAGGAAATTAGAGCAGAAATTAGGAGCTACTTTGTCCAAGTGTATGCCGATAAATCTGATAGTCTAAGTGAAATAGATGAATACTTACAAAACTATAGATTGCCCAGGTTAACAGAGGAGGAAATAAATTGTTTAAATGGTCCCATTTGGGAAGAAGAAATTGAACAAGTTATTAATCAACTACCTAAGAAAACCATCAGCAAGTATCATATGTAATGGGGATAAATTTGAACCATTTTCAATAAGATCATGTGTGAAACAAAGTTGCCCACTATCACAATTACTATTCAATATTATATTAGAAATATTAACTTTAGTAAAAAGAGAAGAAAAATAAATTAAAGGAATGAGAGTAGGAAATGAGGACACAAAATTATCACTCTTGGAAGATGATATGATGGCATACTTAGAGAATTCTAGAGAATCATCTAAAAAACTACTAGAAAAAAATACACAACTTTAGCAAAGTTGCAGAATGCAAAATAAATTCACATAAATCATCATCATTTTTATAATGTTACTAACAAAGTTCAGCAGCAAGAGATACAAAGAAATTTCATTTAATATAATTGTAGATAATATAAAATATTTGGCAGTCTAGCTAGTCAGAAACTATATAAATACAATTACAAAACACTTTCCACACAAATTAAGTCAGATCTAAACAAATGGAAGAATAGTAAGTCTAATGGGTAGATTGAGCTTTATATAATAAAAATGACAATTCTACCTAAATTAATCTACTTATTCAGTGCCATATCAAACTGCCAAGAAATTGTAATATTGAGCTAAAAAACAAAACAACAAAGTTCATCTGGAAAAACAAAAGTCAAAAATGTCAAGGGAATTAGTGAAAAAAAATGTAAATGAGGATGGTTTAGCTGTACCATAGCTAAAACTATACTATAAAGCAGCAGTCATCAAAATCATTGGTACTGGCCAAGAAGAAGTTGATCAGTGGAATAGGGTTAGTCCACAAAACAATAGTCAATGACTATAGTAATCTAGTGCTTGATAAACCCAAAGACTCCAGCTTCTTGGATAAGAACTCACTATTTGACAACAATTGCTGGGAAATTTGGAAAATAGTATGGCAGAACTTAGACACTGACCAACACCTAACACCTAACATACCAAGTTAAGGTGGAAATAGACTCATGATTTAGACATAAAGGGTGATACTATAAGCAAATTACAAAAACAAAGGATAGCCTACATCTCAGATCTGTGTAGATGGAAGGAATTTATGGCCAAAGAAAAACTAGAGTACATTATGAAATGCAAAATAGATAATTTTGATTATATAATGTTAAAAAGCTTTTGTACAAGCAAAACAAATGAAGACAAGATTAGAAGGGAAGCAGAAAACTGCAAAAAAATTTACATCCAAGGGTACTAATAAAGGTCTCATTTCTAAAATAGGTAGAGCATTGAATCAAATTTATAAGAATCAAGCCATTTTCCAATTGAAAAATGGTCAAAGGATATTAACAACTTTCAAATGAAGAAATTAAAACCATTTCTAATCATATGAAAAATGCTTTAAATCACTATTGATTAGAGAAATGCAAATTAAGACAACTCTGCAGTCCCACTACACACCTCTCAGATTGGCTAAGATGACAGGAAAAGATAATAATAAATGTTGCAGGGGATGGGGGAAAACTGGGACACTAACTAATTACATTGTTGGTAGATTTGTGAGCTGACCAACAATTCTGGTTGATCTGGTTCTGGATTCCATAATATGGAATTATGCCCAAAGGACTATCAAACTTTGTATATCTTTTGATCCAGCAGTGTCTCTACTGGACGGATGCAAAAATGTTTTTAGCAGCCCTTTGTGTAATGGCAAGAAACTGGAAACAGAGTGGATGTCCATTAGTTGGAGAATGGCTGGCTATGTTTTGGCATCACTTTTTTGTTGTTTTTTTGCATTGTTTTCTTTCTAATTTTTTTTCCTTTTTGATGTGATTTTTTTTTGTGCAGTAAGTAAATATGGAAATATGCTTCAAAAATTGCATATATTTAACATATAGTGATTTATTTGCTGTCTAGTGGAAGGGGTTAGAAGGAAGGGAGGGAGAAAAAATTTTGAACACAAGTTTTCCAAAAGGGTTTGCTGAAACCCATGCATATATTTTGAAAATAAAATGCTAAAAATTGGAGGAAATGCTAATGATGAAGATTAATCTTTTAAATTAGAAAAAATAATAAATTCACATGCATTAGTGTTAACTTTCATTTGTAACCCAAGTTCAATCTTGATTTCATTTCAACATTTGTTTTTGTTTTGTTTTGTTTTTTAAGAAACCGATAATGTAAACTGTGATGGACTTGGATCTCTTTAAGGAAGCTGCAAAAGATTTGTGATGGAAAGTGCCATGTGCATCCAAAGAGAGAATGATGAAGACTGAATATGGATCAAAGCATAATATTTTTACTTCTGTTGTTCTTATTTGCTTGTTCTTATTTTTTTTCCTCTGTTTTCCCCTTTTAATCTGATTTTTCTTGAATACCATGAAGAATATGGAAATATATTTAGAATAATTGCATATATATATATATATAAAACCTATAGAGGATTACTTGCTGCCTAAATTGGAGGAAAGAGGGAAGAAAATACCCCATACAATGTTTTGCAAAAGTGAATGTTGAAAACTATCTATGGAAGATGGATCAAATAACTCTCTTTCGTAGTTGAATCAAAGCATTAAGATGCCATATCTTCCTCTGTTGACTTATTAAAAGTATCAAGTAGGAGTTCCTTCCGGGGGTGGAGCCATGGTGGTGGAGATCAGATAGGATTCTCTGTAACCTCCTCTAACCTCCCCTCAAACCAACAAAATATGAAGCCTCTAGACTGATTCTGAAGCAAAAAAATCCACAATATCTAGATAACAACACGATTCTAGAAGAAGATACTCTGGAAAAACCTCAAAACAAGTCTGTTTTAATGGGGCAGGGGGTGGCCTACTGAACCCATACTGCAGCGCAGGGAGACTGGGGCAGGGAGCTGGAGCAGGGAGCTGGAACAGGAGTCGGAACAGGAGTGGGAGCGTTGTGCTTTTCACACACCTGGGAGTCTTCTGCGAGCCTCTTGGAACAATTTGTCCTGATTGTGGGCAGGTGGTTGGGAGGGTCTGCCTTTTGAGGGGGATAGATCGTGAACCACTGAACCCCTGATGAACATCGGAACTAGCTGCCATTACACAGCACCTTAAAGCAATCAATCAAACAACAGGACTGATAAGCACCAGAAATAATTCAATCAGTGGAGCTGCCCAGCCCCTGACATAACTCAATCAGCAGAACTGCTCAGTTCCTGAAATAACTCAATCAGCAGAACTGCCCCAGGGCAAACTAAAGCAGCTGTCCCACCTTTGCCCTAAACAGACCTCACACCTTTAAAAAAAAATGAATAAAAAACCAAAAAGAGCTCTCACCATAGACAACTTTTATGGAGAGAGGGAAGAACAGACCTCAAATCCTGAGGCCCCTAAAGGTAAAGCAACTCCAGAAAAAGCCCCAAAGAGAGACATAAATTGGTCTCCATGTCACAAGGCTTTCTTTGAAGATTGCATAAAAAATCTTAAAAGAGAGTTAGAAGAAACATGGGGAAACAAAATGAGATCACTGCAAAATAAAATAGAAAAAAATGGAAAAAGAATGCAATGAACAAAAAAATGTAATTGGTCAATTGCAAAAGGAACTAAAAACAGTAACTGAAGAAAATAAGACATTAAAAATTAGAATCGAACAATTGGAAATTAATGACTCATCAAGACTTCAAGAATCAGTTGAACAAAAACAAAAAAATGAAAAGATAGAGAAAAACATGAAATATCTCCTAGGAAAAACAACTGACCTGGAAAATAGATCTAGGAGAGACAATCTAAGGATTATAGGGCTTCCTGAAAGCCATGATGAAAAAAAGAACCTGGACACTATATTCCAGGAAATCATAAAAGAAAACTGCCCT
>JAJPUD010004890.1:8875-50233 GCA_023553655.1 Myrmecobius fasciatus
TGGCAGGATATCCACTACATGTTAATTATGTTAAAATATTGGCAAATCGAATATATGTATACATATTTCCAAACTTATCATTGTTGTGCAAGAAAAATCTTATCTACACAAACGATATATCAGATAAAGGAAACACAATGTAAGCAAACATCAATCAAGGAGTATGAGAATGTTATGTTGTGGTCCACATTTCACATCCCTCTCTTTGGGTGTATATGGCTTTCTTCAGTGAACAATTGGAGGTGGTTTGAAACCTTTCATTGTTGAAGAGAGCCACGTCCATCAGAATTGATCATCATATAGTACTGTTGTTGCCGTGTATAATGATCTCCTGGTTCTGCTCATTTCACTCAGCATCAGTTCATGTAAGTCTCTCCAGGCCTCTCTGAAATCTCCTGCTGGTTGTTTCTTACAGAGCGATAATATTCCATAATATTCATATACCATAATTTATTCAGCCATTCTCCAATTGAAGGGCATCTCTATTCAATTTCCAGTTTCTAGCCACTACAAAAAGGGCTGCCACAAACATTCTTGCACATGTGGAGCCTTTTCCTTCCTTTATGATTTCTTTGGGATATAAGCCCAATAGAAATGCTGCTGGGTCAAAAGGTATGCACAGTTTGATAACTTTTTGAGCATAGCTCCAAATTGTTCTCCAGAATGGCTTTATCCGTTCACAGCTCCACCAACAATGTGATGCTACATTTTTTGAAACTCTTTCTTCTCATAAAAATGTAGAAATACCTTCAGCATCTAAGTTCTTTGGCACAGCTTCCTATTACTCTCATTCCTGTTTCTGAACATCATTTTTAGTCATTTCTTCTCAATTTAGCCCATATTTTATCTCTGTGAACATCAGTGCTATTATTAAATATAAGATGACTTTTGAAAAGCAACTTACCAAGCACTTTCTCATCTATTATTCCATTTTCTAGTCCATTGCCTGGCAAATAATAGACACTTAATAAAGATCTGTTGAATGATCTCAATTAGGCTACATCTCTAGAAGATGACAATCTACCCATATATAAAACAGTATTACCTGTAGTGCAGGTAACATTGATTAGTGCAGGTGTTATGAAGATCAGCTGAGATCCCATATAGGAAACACTTTGTAAACTTTAAAACCATTATATAAATGTCAGATGTTATTATTGTTAGGGTATCATATGGGTTTGGAGTGTAATTGTGTTCAAATATGCAGTAAATGGTTGGGAAAGGGTGATCTGAGTGTGGGCATCTGTTCTTCACAGAGCTGGAAAAGAGTGGAGTTTGAGGATCCTGCAGGCCTTGGCAGAGGGGAAGTTACTGGTAATTTCAATGTGTTCTTGGAATCTTTTGCTTCTGGAATTGGCAGGAAAGCTGCCCATGTTCTCTTTCCCCTTCTTCCTCTATATTCACCAGCCCTAATGGCTGTAATCAAGAGTTTTACTTGGCAACAGTTTGTAGGATCTGCAGAATGTTTTTCCAGGATAGTCTCTGGACTTGGAGTTTGCCTCTTTAGTTGGAATTGCAGCAGGTTATGGTGCTGGAAAAACACTTTTCTTTGGGGTTGACAGCTTGACTGGGATGTTTCTGTGTGCCACCTGACATTGGATATGATGGGAAACTGGTCCTGGAAAACTGGGCCTGGAGTTAAGCAGACCCTACTTCATAAGTTTGTTTGCTGTATTACTCTGAAGAAGTCATTTATACCCCCAACTTATGCCTCAGTTTCCTTTCTTGTAAAATGAGAGAGGTTGGATTTAATGACTTCTAATGATCTAGTGCAGCTAGATGACATAATAGAGCACTGTGTTTGGACTCATTAGTGAAAATCTAACTCTTGTTAGTTCTGTGACATTGGACAAGTCCCTTATGCTTGTGTGCCACAGTTTTCTCATCTATAAAATGAGCTGGAGAAGGAAATGACAAATAATTCCATTATCTTTGCCAAGAAAATCCCAAATGGGGTCATGGAGTCAATCACATCGGAAAAAACAACAATAAGGGCCTTTCCAGTTCTAAATTTATTATTGTCATTTTTTTATCCTTTACATAAGAATATACATATGTATATATATATAGAGAGAGAGAGACAGAGAGAGAGAGAGAGACAGAGAGAGAGAGAGAGAGAGAGAGAGAGAGAGGGAGAGGAAGGCAAAACTTATCAAATTGTATTATCCACACTAATGAATATGAACAGTCATGGGATAACACAAAAGGGGGTAAACAAATCATAGTTATCTGGCTTTGGAATATAGACAGATACACACTTGGACATATATAAATACACTGATATATATTTCTGTGGCAGCTTTATTGAGATGGCTGGCTGGCTGGGGTGGAGGGAAAAGGCCAGAAGGGTATAGATAACCCCCCCAAGCAGATAATTCATTTACACATAAACAAGACTTGCTCATATTACTTCTATACATGACTCACAAATGATAATTTCGAACAAGTCATAAAGAAAAACACATGTTTTTTTTTTAAGTCCTCACTCCCATTACTTAGAATACTGCAAAGAAAATCCAGGATGATGGACAGCTCTTAGGCTTTATAGGATTGAATTATTGGTTGGGAAGGCAGAATTAGCAGAAGATATGGCAAACAATGCCAGTATTCCACAATCTCTGACATAGGGATACCTGAGAGATTGGGGAACAGCACATGACTCAAACCCATGATTTCCTGACCCTAAAACTGGCTCTCTATCCACTTTCTCATACTGTACTACTTCTCATAATAATGAGTAGTAGTTCTGTGGTGTCTTTGGCCCAACAAGTTGATTTCATATAAGGCTTCACACCCTAAGACAAATCAAGTTAATGTGAATATACATTATGCTCCCTATCTCATTTTAACTGATATATTTGCTCCTTGATAACATTTTGGTAAATAGGATAATTTTGTAAAAAAAAAAAAAAAAAAAAGGAATATTCTTCTCCCTATGTACTTTTAGCTAAATAAATATTGGTAGGCACACACATTCCTCTAGATACAATTTGATGTTTTATAGTATCTTCCATGCTATGGTGGAATATCAGAGTGGAACTTTAAATGGGGACTTTACTGTAATCTCAGGCTATATTTATTGAATTAATTCACTGTGGAATTGGCATTGTGGAAAGAATGTGGCTCTTGGAGTCAGGAGATAATAAGGTTTTAATGTTCTCTTCCCTACTTAGTAGTTGTATAACTGGTACATGGCAAGGTACATTCTGAGCCTCACTTTTTTTTTTATCTATAAAATAGGAAATATGCTAATACCTATAGTAGTACTTCCCTGGTTGTTGTGTTAAATTAAGTTAAATTAAAAGAATTAAATGAAATAGTGCATGTAAAAAGCTTTATACACTTTGGAGCATTGCATATGATGGCATGTTATAATTTTCCCCAGCTTTACGTAGATTTTAACCAGTTTATAGCCATGATCCAAAACAGGAGTTTTAAGGTTACAACCTAACCTCTCTAAATATCTCTGGAAATGGTTCCCCTTTCTAGGAGAGAACAATTCATAGTTCAGTTGAGTTTGTTTCCCTCCTCTCCCTTCCTTCTCCCTCCCCCACCAGGTCATGGGTCATAGGATGCTTTTTATATTCTTCTGACACTTTTGGTGATTAAGTTCCATGTTGGCCAAGAACTTGGTTTCTCTTTCAATTTGGCTGCTGTTTGGTCATTCCTTGCTGAAAGAGGCCAAAAAGCAAGAGAGCAGAGTTACACTAAAGCCTAAGATTTATTATGAAAGGGGAATAATCAGCAAAAGCTCACCTTTGGTGCACCTAGTTAAAATAAAGGATGCTTCTCTTTGATTTCTAGCTGGGGAAAAAGATACAAAAAACTAAAGTGGAGAAATTAATTAAAACCTATATATACTGAGGATTTTGTCTTAAATCAAATTTAATCAAAGAAAATTCTTTAGGATTTGGTCTTTTGTGGTATTTTTTAATGTTGTGAATAAATGTGCTTTTAATTGGAGAGAATCTAAAAGAAAGGCATGGAGCCAAATATATGTAGCCAGGTGCTATACAAACTTCTCCACACAATTCTGCCTATGTATGCCACTTGTGACCTCTTCATTTAATGAAAAATGTGTGTTTCCATGTGCTTAGATGAGGAGTTGGGTGAGACCTCTCAGGAAAGAACTTGAATGCTAGGACAAGATTTAAACCCATCTCTACAACGTACAAAATTAGATAACTGATTGCTCTCCCTTACATCCTTCCAGGGTCTTGATTTAAGTCTATCTATCCAAAGGGAAGCTTTCTTCTCTCTGAGAGTAATTAGACTGCTGAGTACCAATGGTAAAATCATCAGTGATACTGAATGATTTGGAAAACTCTCAAAAATCTTTCTCTCTTCTGGTCTGCTATATCACTCTTGGAGGGAGCAGAATATGCTGCTTTTCTTTTTAACTTTCCTTGGCAAAAAGAGAAAGTCACAGAAGTGAGATGGCTACAATGGGATGGTTACCGATTTATAATCTATTACTTTTGTGTCCTTCACTTTAAGTAAACTGCATATTCGAAATACTGATAGCTGATAGAAGGATACTATTTAGTTTTGGTAATCTAAAGTCATAAACTTGAAAACTATTTGATCTTCAACATATAGTCTAGAAGGTTCGACTACTGTGGCCACCATTGGACCAGGTACTCATTTCAGTTTTAAATTCGCAAATATCAAAATATACAAATCTTTGGTTAATTTGATTTAAAAAAAGAAAAAAAGAAAACCAAATTGTCAATCTCAAAAATGAAAACTCAATTCATCACCAGCAAAAAGGAAATTAAATCAATAATTAGGAGGTATTTTGACCAATTGTATGCCAATAAATCCAACAATCTAAGTGAAATGTATGAATGTTTACAAGAATATAAATTACCCAAATTAGCAGAAAAGGAAAGAGAATATTTAAATAATTTCATTAAAAAAAAGAAATTGAGCAAACTATTAATAAAATCTCTAACAAAAAATTTCCAGGATCAGAAGGATTAACAAGAGAATTCTACCAAACATTTAAAGAATAATTGATTCCGATACCATATAAACTATTTGGGAAAATAGGCTACTGAGGAGTCTAAAAAATTCCTTTTATGACCCAAATATGGTGCTGATACCTAAACCAGGAAGAGCCAAAACAAAGAAAGAACACTATGGATTAATTTCCCTAATGAATATTGATATAAAAATTTTAAATAAATTTGCAAGTGTCACAAACAGGATGAATGGTAAACATATTGTATAGTAGAGTTAGTATCTAAAAATATCATCATGGACTACAAATGATGGACTATTTTGAGATGAAATTTAATATGAATCCTTATTTTTAAAAAAATCTGCTTTACAAAAATAGTAGGAAAGTATGACTAGATAAATTGTATGGCAAAGATCTGGGGGTATTAGTTCATCATAAGTTCAATATGAGTAAACAATGTGATTATGGCAGCAAATTAAATTGTTTATAGGATGCATGATAACTAAAATGGTAACTTTGTTTTGGTAAGATCATATGGAAAATATTGTATTTAGTTCATAATTCCACATTTTACAAAGGGCTAGGGTATGCTTCCAGACAAAGCATTCAAAGATGATAGTTATACTGGGAACCAGATCAAATGAAGAACATTTGAAAAAACTGATTATGTTTAGCTTGGAGAAGAGAAAACTTGGATAGTATGATAATAATAATTAGCTTTTGTATAATACTCTAAGGTTTGTAAAACATATTGTAAATATCTTTTTTGTCTTTACAACAATCTTGTAAGCCAGGTGCTATTAGCCCTATTTTACAAATGGAGAAACTGAGATACTGGGATCTATAGTTGGAAGGGATCTAAAAGACCTTCTAACCCAATGCACTCGTACAGATTGAAGAAACTGAAGGTAGGTTGCTTATATGATGGATTCACGTTGTTAGGTAGTGAGTGCCAAAGATTGGAATTGAATCTAGTTCCTCTGTGTGCAAATATATAAACACATTTGTTTAGATGTTGGGTTTATATGTACACAGAACATGGTGGTATGAAGTTTTGCATGAGGCACTGGGCTTGGAATTATTAAAATCTGTGTCAAATTGTCCCTTAGACATCTACTAGTGTTATAACTTAGGACAAATTGCTTAACTTCTGTGTACCTCAGTTTCTCCATATATGTAATGAAGAGGTTGAACTTGATGGCCTTTAAGTTCCTTTCAACACTTAATCTATGCTCTTATGATCACTATTCCTTAAAAGAAAGATTTGTTATTTATCTCCAGTCCTTGGTTAACAATTTATTTAATGACTGTATATAATGAAGTTCACACTCACCCTTAAAATCAAGATATATAGACTCTATTATTTTTAGAATATGAAATAGAGGAATATGTGTGGCCCAGTAAATGGGTTCCATGTGTTGATACCCTGGAGGAAGATATGCATAAGAAAGTGTTTAGCTATGGGGATGTAGCTAGCTGTCAAGGGTGGAATATCTATTGATACAATTAACTGCCTTCAATCTAGGGACCTTAGATCAGTGTTCTAGTTTTCCTATGATTTTCTCAGCACAGTGCTTCTTTAACCTAGCCTGACTCCCAAGGGCTTGTCTTGTTCCGTTTGTTTTTTCTTAGTCACTGCAGTGAAACTAGTGGTTGAATATTCACAAACCAGTGTATTGGTTCCATTTGTATAGTGTTGTATATATATCCTTTTATTTGATCCTTACCCTGGGAATGGGGCATTGTAGAAATTATTAATCCCATTTTACAAATAAAGAAATCTCTGAGGCTCAGAGATATTCTAAAATTTATTTTTCATTTTTCTATCACTTTCATTCTATCACTTTCCCCCTCTTCCCTTCCCTACCCTTTTTATTCTTCTCTCCTTTTTTTCTCCTCCCTGTTTTTCTTCTCCCCTTCCCTCCCCTCTCTTCTCTCTTCTCCTTTCTAATTCCTTTCCCTCTTGACCCCTCTTCTCCCTTTTTTTTCTCCTCCTTTTCCTTCTACTCCCCTTTCCTACCTTCTAGCACATCCTTCCCAGAATTATTTTCAGAATAATATGAGGTAATTGCAAATCACACTGCAAACTTTAAGAATGCTATATAAACGATAGGTATTATTATTTTTTCCTTTTTTTCTTTTTTCTTTTTCTAACAATTAGGATGTCCTTTTCCTATATCCAGATTAGTATCACTAATCCTCATCTCCAAGATTTTTCAACTTTCACAATGTTTTCAAAATTCATAAACAACCCATCAGATCTGTTATTTGAGTAATCTGGGATCTAGTACAGTGTCTCTCTGGGTCTGGAGACTTTAACTCACTGAAAACTTCTAGGTGCTTTCTTATAATTGAATTCATCATAGTTATGTAGCTCTGTATAGTGTGAGGTAATAAAAAGGAGCATTGCCACTGATTCCTTGTGGGATCTGGGCCACAATTCCACTTCTCTCTTTTACTTTCCTCATCTGCATAATGAGGAATTTAGACTAGAGATATCTAAATCAAATAAGCATGAGATCATAGGACTTTAGAGCTCAACGGTTTTAGTCCAGCCCTTTCATAATAAAGAAATAAAATCTCAGAGATTATAAGAAGTTTGTCTAAAGCCACACAAACAGCAAAGAACAGTCAGAAATAGTAATTTCTAACATCTCTTGTTAAAAATTCTATGCTTCTAAAAATTAGAGAGACTAGGTAGAGAGGCTGCTAGTGTCACTTTGCAGGATTTGACTCATCAAATAGGTTATCAATTAACTAATCAACAACTGTTTATTAAGTACTTACTAGATGCCAGGCACTGGGTAGTTCTAGAGCTTCAGAAAGTTTAAGTCATGTATAAATTTCAGAGAGACTCAGAAAACATTTAAAGCACCTTAAGTTTTTCTCTGGCTGTTGACATCAAGCAAGCAATCAGTATGTTCCTATTATATGCCAGGCCCTATATTGCTACTGGGTATACAAAAAGAAAAAGGAAATAGTCCTTGTTCTCATGGAGTTCACCATTTTTTGAAGGAAATATGTATTTGCACACTTGCTTGCACACACATACACAAAATAAATTCAATGTAATTGGATCAGCTGATTGGAATTGAACTCTGAAGGAAATTAAGGATTCTAGGAGGTGAGTGAATGAAAGAGTAACCTTCTCTAATGATGCTAATGTTCAATTGTTTCAATTGCATTATACTTTTTTTGGCCCTGTTTGGGATTTTCTTATCAAAGATACTTGTGTGGTTTAACCATTCCTTCTCCTGCTCATTTTAAAATTAAGGAAACTGAGACAAACAGGATTAAGTGACTTGTTCAGGGTTACACAACTGGCAAGGTCTGAGGCCAGATTTGAAGTCAGGAAGATCATTCTTCCTAATTCCAGGCCCAGTGCACTATGTACTTTACCACCTCTGGCTTCTAAAAAAGTTGTCATGATCATCAGATTAAGGATGAACTTTTGATCTGGGGGGTGATGGGGATGAAAGTCACTTTCAATTTAAAGTATCTCAGTATCTGATGGGTGGAGAACTAACTCAATAAGGAAGTCTACCAAAAGAATGCTATAACATACAAGAGGTAGCTCTTTTACTAATATCTAATATCATTTTCTCCCCTTTCATTCTTGTCATGTTCTGACTTGTAAGTTCCTTTTCATTGTAAGATTGGGTATTCAAGTTGGGAATATAAATTGGGTTTGAAGACCAAAAACTCTGTAATCTGTTCTGTAAACATTTCAGTTTCCATCCAATAAATCAGTGGTGACAATTTGTTTTTTTTTTTTTTTACTTTTTATTTTTTCTAAATCCATAAGATTATAATGCATTCTTTTCCCTGTTTTTTTTCCTCCTTTTCAATCCTTTGTAAATTTGATGGATTAAGGGCTAGAAATATTAAAATTATATCATTAGAACATGGCTAAAGTAGGTCACTGATTCTTTGTCAAATACAGGATTTTTCCATTTCTGCCTTTTATCACTTAAAAAAAAAGCTTATTGATTTTTTGCTGTCATCTTCATTTCCTAATCCTTCCCTTATCCTTTCTCCTTCTTTAAATAAAGGGAGGAAAGTGATACAACTATCAGTTGTATCTACTGCCATTCTATACAGTGTTACCCATCCATTCCCTACTTCTTAGGAAAAGGAAGGAAGGTAAATTCTTCTATATCTTCTTTGGGGTCAAGCTTGATCATTATAATTTCACAGAATTTAGATTTTTGTTTGTTGTCATTTGCTTTGTGTTTATTGTTTCCCCAATTATGCTTACTTCACTTTGTATTAGCTCATAGAACTGTTCCCATGGTTCCTTATGTTCTTCATAGTCATCGTTGGTTATGGTACATGTATATTCTATTCCATTGATATGCCATAATGTGCTTAGCCATTCCCCATTTGTGGTCATCTATTTTGTTTCCAATTTTTTTGCCACCATAAAATGGTTGTTATATTTTAGTGACTATGGGAACTTCTTTTTAAAATAATCGACCTTCTGGGGGGGGATAGTAAATACTTAGTAGTGAGCACTCTTTCTTTCTTCCTCTGTGAGTAAATAGAAGGAGGCTTTTGATTCACTATTTTCTGCCTAGTGATGGTAATATGAGAGGTTTCAGCTTTGTAGTAAACTTATTTCAATCTCTCTTCACTCTTTGACACTAGATGAATACTCTCTACTGAGCTAAAGCTATCTAATGTCAATTTCCTCTGAATTATTAAAAAGATGGATTGAGGGTAAACTCAAATCCTTTACTACTTAATTATTGATCAGAGTATACTTATTTGTTTATGAGATCCAGCAAGAAGGTGTACAAGGCACAGGGCAGAGAATGACTGGTGATTTATAATTGCTGCTTTTATTACTTCTTTTCCACTGGTCAATTTCTAGCTATTTGCTTTGGAATTAGGCAAATTTTAATTGGAGAATTATAAGGTTATATCATACCAAAAGAATTTTATTCAGGGATATAATGATAAATGTTTAACAGATGACTCTCTGAAAAAAAGTGCCTCTGACATACTTATAATAATCTGAATTATTAACATTTTTATCCATCACTTTCTTAAGAGTAATAATAGTTGTGGTTGTTCAGTTGTTTTTCAGTTGCTTGAATCTTTGTGACCCCATTTTGGTATTTTTTGTGTGCACAGATGGAATGGCTTTTCATTTCTTTCTCCAGCTCATTTTTTACAGATGAGAAGACTGAAACTGATAGAGTTAAATGATTTGTCTAGGGTTACACAACTAGTTATATATCTGAGTCCAGATTTTGATCTCTGACTCCAGTTCCAGTTCTCTATCCACTGAGCTGCTTACCTGCTCAGTTTGTTGCCTTCCCAGTTATTGGACAAGACACTTGAATCTCTCTGTATAGTGTGTATATGTGTCCACATATTCATATATCTATCATGTATATGTGTGACCGGAATGGCACACAGAGAATCTAAATTTGGAAAGAACCATAGAGAGCATCTAGTTTTACTTTGTGATTTTATAAAGGAGAAAATAGATTCAAAGAGAATAAATGAATTGTCCAATATTGTCTCTGTATCTATCTCAGTTTTTCATTTATAAAATGGAGATGATAATAGGGATAGCTAGGTAGCATAGAGAACTGGGTGTAGAGTCAGGAAGATCTTTGTTCAACTCCACATCTCAGATAAGTCACTTTACTACTCTCTGCCTCAGTTGCCTCACCTGTAAAATGGGGACAATAGTGATACCTTATTGGGAGGGTTGTTCTGATGATTAAATGAGGTAATATTTGTAAAAAGTGCTTAATACAATTCCCTGCACATGGTGGGCACTATATAGATACTTATTTCCTCCCCCCCCATTCTTCTTAAATACTAATGCCTATCTCCCAAAGTTGTTTGTAAGAATACAATGAAATTATATTTATAAATAATTGTGAACCTTAAAGCATTAAAAATGCTATTCTTGTTGTCATATAGCTATTGTATGTTAGCTACTTAGGTGTTTGTTTATACAACAAACTTACTTTTGACTTTTTTCTGTACTTGATACTGAACTTCTTATTCTTCACATTCTGTAATTCATCATATTGACTTGCTTGCTATTCTTCTTACATAATGCTGTATTTTACATTTTCATGACTTGTGCTGGTGACTTCCTATGATTAGAATGCTTTGCTTCCTCACCTCTGGAAGAGGGGATTCTGGGATCTCTGATTTCCTTCAAAGCGCCACTAAAGTTCCACTGTCTACCTGAAACCTTTTTAATTTTCCCAGTCTTCCTCCTCAAAACAACCTTGTATCATATGAATATAAAAATGCATATGTGTACATACATGTATGTATCTGTAACTATCTATCTATATTCTTTACATAATGTCTCTCTCATATATACATATATATGTATATATATTTTCCCTTCTCCCCTTTAGGATGCTAACTACTTGAGAGCTGGAATTGTTTAACTTTTATATTTTTTATTTCCATAACTTAGCTAGTGTCTGCCCATTTGTTGTTTAATTGTTTCCAACTCTGTCATTTCACTTTGGATTTTCTGGGCAAAGATACAAGAGTGGTTTGCCTAGCTTGTTTTACAGATGAAGAAACTGAGGCAAATTGGGTTAAGTGACTTGTCCAGGTAGTATCTTGGAACAGATTTGAATTCAGGAAGATGAATCTTCTGACTCTAGGTCCAATATTTTACCCAGTGTGCTACCTACCTACCCCCAATACATCTAATTGTGTGTATATATGTCCATGGTATAATGAATGGATTGCTAGACCTAGAGTCATGGAGTCATAGATTCAAATCCTATTTTTAACACTTAATAGTTGTGGGTTTCAATCCTCTTAATCTCTATGTGCCTCAGAACTTCTCAGAGCTACCTGCTAACTCTTAAATAATTACAATTTGCATTTTTTCCAATCTAGGAGTTCTCAATATCAAAAAAAAAATCCTAGCTCTTTCATATTTTCATATATATATATATATATATATAAAGCATATATATATATGTAGATAGATAGATAGAATACTTTTTTGGGAGGGAGGGGGAGGAACAAACATAATCTTCCATTGCTTTATTGTGGCCTGGAGATCACCCAGTAGCTATACTAGCAAAACATAAGATCTGACAATTTTTGGACATGATCTGCCATTATCACCATCTTAGGCTTATGATATGAATTATGTAATCTTTTAGTTTGCTGAATTTGAATAAAAAGAATCTAAATTCAAAATTAAACAATTTTTGTTTGGAAGTTAAAATGCCATTGTCTATGTATGTTTCTTCACATTATTCATTTTGGTAAGTTCAATTGAATAAGATTGTTTGCAATGACATTTTATTTTTAAAAATTTTGAAAAATTATAAATAATCATTTAAAGTTTTCAGTGATCAAATTTAAATTTATTTTTCTTATTTTTTATTGACTCAAATTTTAAAAAGCAAAATAATATTCCTCTGTGATGGATAATAAAGATAAAATTCACTGAAATTAGCATAAAGACAGTAAGAATGATTATAGTAATGGAAACACAGAAACACAAGCTAGAAAGGCCAAATACAGAAAATATCAACTATCGTTGAGATTCATAAATACAATTATTGAAGTAGAGGAAAAATTGCTGTTTACTTTGTATAATTACATTCATCTCAAATAGCATTAGAACTAAGGAATTGAAATTATCTTATCTTGAAATTTCATATTCAGAAGACAAGATAACCTTTCATGAGAAAATTAAATGCTTTTAGGAAGCAAAAACAAAATTTTCAATCTAAGAAAAAAGATTGCTTGCCTTGTATAAGATTGCGCAAAGAATTTCTAACTGTAACAGGTCTCATTCAGTGGAAGAAATAATAGTGCTTTCTGCAGCTATTGATATAGTAGAAATGATGACTGGTAGGTCATATGTAAAATAGTTTTGAAAGGTTCTACTTAATATTTAGAAAAATAGAATTGCTCAAATGTTTGAAGATCTTTGTCATCAATAAATTGAGAAACCCAAAATTTCTTTGTTTGCACTGAAAGTGGATAAAACAACAGAAAATAGTTAAAGATGCTATCTGATATGTTGTTGAAGATCATAATGGATAACATTTGTTAAGATGAAAAACTATTGAGGATAATACCATGCTAAGAAAAATTCTAGATAATTGATGGGTTGGGGCAGCTAAGTGGCATAGTGGATAGAGTACCAGTCCTGAAGTCAGGAGATCCTGAGTTCAAATCTGGTCTCAGACATTTAACTAACTAACTTCATCCTAACTAACGCTTCCTAGCTGTGTGACTCTGGGAAGTCATTTAACCCCAGTTGCCTCAGGGGGAAAAAGATGATTGATGGATTTTGAAAAATAAAAATATTATAAAGTGAAATAATTGTACTGGATTAAACTGACAGTGTTTAGTCAATATCAGGGTGAAAAGCAGGTCTATGAGCAATAGTTAAAAATTTGGTCCCTCATATAATTTGGACATATCCCATGTTTTAAAATTGCTTATATTAAGAAATACAAATGAGTAATTATAGATAATTTTTAAAGATATGATTTGATTATATGAAGGAATTAACTTCATAAAACAATTTGCAAAATTGTGAGATGTTGGTGGGAGGAGCTCAGAGAACTTTTTGAGGGGGACTTTTATTTAAAATTGTTTTTGGTTTTACTTTATTGCAAAACACACAGATTTCCATATGTCAATGTACTCTGAATGATGTTTGAACTAAAAGCATAAGATGCAATTTTTCTTAGTGTTAAAGATGAAGCAAATTTCATTTCATAACAAAATTTTCCTCTTAAAACTTCTGTTGAGTCTCTTGGAATAGTTTTCTGAATATTTTTGAAAAAAATTGAATACCCTCAGAGGGAACACAGGAATGTCAAACTCATATTGATTCAGAAAGATAGGTTGATTGCATTTTTAAAAAGGTTAAGAACTATTGATAACAAATTTATAACACAATATATTTGATATTTCTCAACTTAAAAAAGCCTGCCATACTAAAAAAATTTCCTAATTTCATGCTAAAGATATAGAATTTTCTGTATATGACTAGATGAAAAAACCCACATGCCAGTCCTTCTGGGGATGGAGCCATGGTGGTGGAGATCAGACAGGAGTCTCTGTAACCTCCTCTAACCTCCCCTCAAACCAACAACATATGAAGCCTCTAGACTGATTTTGAAGCAAAAAAAATCCACAATATCTGGAGAACAACATGATTCTAGAAGAAGATACTCTGGAAGAACCTCAAAACATGTCTGTTTTAATTGGGCAGGGGGGTGGTCTGCTGACCCCAGACTTCAGCGCAGGGAGACCGGGGCAGGGAGCTGGAGCAGGGAGCTGGAACAGGAGTCGGAACAGGAGTGGGAGTGTTGTGCTTTTCACACACCTGGGAGTCTTCTGCAGGCCTCTTGGACCAATCTGTCCTGAT
Organism: Myrmecobius fasciatus; assembly: GCA_023553655.1. Taxonomy (NCBI): domain Eukaryota; kingdom Metazoa; phylum Chordata; class Mammalia; order Dasyuromorphia; family Myrmecobiidae; genus Myrmecobius; species Myrmecobius fasciatus. The sequence continues at coordinate 23,236 of JAJPUD010004890.1, forward strand.
TGTGGGCAGGTGGTTTGGAGGGTCTGCCTTTTGTGGGGGGTAGATTGTGAACCACTGAACCCCTGATGAGCATCAGACCTAGCTGCCATTACATAGCACCTTAAAGCAATCAATCAAACAACAGGACTGATCAGCACCAGAAATAATTCAATCAGTGGAGTTGCCCAGTACCTGAAATAATTCAATCAGCAGAACTGCCCCAGGGTGGACTAAAGCAGAACTGCCCAGCACCTGACATAATTCATTCAGCAGAACGGCCCAGGTCCTGAAATAACTCAATCAGCAGAACTTCCCCAGGGCAAATTAAAGCAGCTGTCCCACCTTTGCCCTAAACAGACCTCACACCTTTAAAAAAAAAATGAATAAAAAACCAAAAAGAGCTCTCACCATAGACAACTTTTATGGAGAGAGGGAAGAACAGACCTCAAATCCTGAGGCCCCTAAAGGTAAAGCAACTCCAGAAAAAGCCCCAAAGAGAGACATAAATTGGTCTCCATGTCACAAGGCTTTCTTTGAAGATTGCATAAAAAATCTTAAAAGAGAGAAGAAACATGGGGAAACGAAATGAGATCACTGCAAAATAAAATAGAAAAAATGGAAAAAGAATGCAATGAACAAAAAAATGTAATTGGTCAATTACAAAAGGAACTAAAAACAGTAACTGCAGAAAATAAGACATTAAAAATTAGAATCAAACAATTGGAAATGAATGACTCATCAAGACTTCAAGAATCAGTTGAACAAAAACAAAAAAATGAAAAGATAGAGAAAAACATGAAATATCTCCTAGGAAAAACAACTGACCTGGAAAATAGATCTAGGAGAGACAATCTAAGGATTATAGGGCTTCCTGAAAGCCATGATGAAAAAAAGAACCTAGACACTATCTTCCAGGAAATCATAAAAGAAAACTGCCCTGATATTTTAGACCCAGAAGGCAAAATACTCCTTGAAACAATCCAACAATCACCTCCTGAAAGAAACCCAAAAATTAAGTCCCCCAGCATTATCTTCCAGGGAAGAAGATGGTCATTCAATGATATAGGAGAATTTCACCTATTTCTACTGAAAAGACCAGAACTGAACAAAAAATTTGATCTACAAACACAGAACACAAGAGAAACATAAAAAGGTAACAAGAAAAAAAAAACTCTTGAGAACTATATTTATGTTATACATACTTATAGAATGAGGGTTGATTTTATGAATCTATTATTACATTATGATTATGATATGATTACTGTGATTTTATGATTATTATGATATGACTACTGTGATTTTATGATTATTATGATATGTTTATTGTGATTTTATGATTATTATGATATGATAAACTGAAAAAGAAATTAGAGGTAGAAAAGGGATAACACTGGAAGAAGAGGAAAAGGAGGTAAAATAAGGGAAATTACATCACATGTAGAGGCAAAGAAAACCTATAATGATTGAGGGGAGAAAAGGGAGGGGAATGAGAATTGGGTTAATCTCCATCTCATCAGATTTGGCTGAGAGGGAATAATAGATGTACTTATAAGGAAACAGGAGGGAAAGGGGGGAAAAAAGGGGTGGGTGGGGCTCTAAAGGGGAAGGATTGTTTGAAGGAAGTGGTTTTCAAAAGCAAAATAGTAGGAAGGAGGGAAAGGGGATAAGAAAGAGAAAAGCATAAGCTAGGGTAAATAAGATGACAGGAAATACAGAATTAGTTATTTTAACTGTGAATGTGAATGGAATGAACTCTCCCTTAAAGCAGAAGCAGATAACAGATTGGATTAAAAACCAGAATCCAACAATATGTTGTATACAAGAAACACATCTAAAACATAGAGATACATACAGGGTGAAGGTAAAAGGCTGGAGCAGAATCTATTATGCTTCAGGTGAACAAAAAAAAGCAGGGGTAGCAATCCTGATCTCAGACCAAGTAAAAGCAAAGATAGACTTAATTAAAAGAGACAAAGAAGGAAATTATATCTTCCTAAAGGGTACCATAGATGATGAAGCAATATCAATACTAAACATATATGCACCAAATGGTATAGCATGGAAATTCCTAGAGGAAAAGTTCAGAGAGATGCAAGAAGAAATAGACAGCAAAACTATAATAGTGGGGGATCTCAACCTCCCTCTCTCAGAACTTGATAAATCAAACCACAAAATAAATAAGAAAGAAGTTAAGGAGGTAAACAAAACGTTAGAAAAGTTAGGTATGATAGATCTTTGGAGGAAATTAAATGGAGACAGAAAGGAATTTACTTTTTTCTCATCAGTCCATGGAACTTATACAAAAATTGACCATTTGTTAGGACACAAAAACCTCAAAATCAAATGCAGGAAGGCAGAAATAATAAATGGATTTTTTTCAGATCATGACGGAATAAAAATCACATGCAATATAAGGCCAGGAGAAAATAGACCAAAAAGCAATTGGAAACTAAATAATTTTATCCTAAAGAATGAATGGGTGAAACAGCAAATTACAGACACAATTACTAATTTCATCCAAGAGAATGACAATAATGAGACAACATACCAACATTTGTGGGATACAGCCAAAGCGGTAATAAGGGGAAAATTTTTTATCTCTAGATGCTTATTTGCATAAAATAGAAAAAGAGAAAATCAATGAATTGGGCTTGCAACTAAAAAAGCTAGAGAAAGAACAAATTAAAAACCCCCAATCAAATACCAAAGTTGAAATCCTAAAAATAAAAGGAGAGATTAGTAAAATAGAAAGTAAAAAAAACTATTGAATTAATAAATAAAACTAAAAGTTGGTTTTATGAAAAAACCAACAAAATAGATAAACCTCTAGTTAATTTAATTAGAAAAAGGAACGAGGAATCAAATTGTGAGTCTCAAAAATGAAAAGGGAGAACTTTCCACCAATAAAGAGGAAATTAGAGCAATAATCAGGAGTTACTTTGCCCAACTGTATGCCAATAAATTTGATAACCTAAGTGAAATGGAGGAATATCTACAAAAATATAGATTGCCCAGATTAACAGAAGAGGAAATAAATTACTTAAACAGTCCCATTTCAGAAAAAGAAATAGAACAAGTCATTAATCAACTCCCTGAGAAAAAATCCCCAGGACCAGATGGATTTACATGTGAATTCTACCAAACATTTAAAGAACAATTAACTCCAATATTATATAAACTATTCAAAAAAATAGGGAATGAAGGACTCCTACCAAACTCCTTTTATGATACAGACATGGTACTGATACCTAAACCAGGTAAAACAAAAACAGAGAAAGAAAATTATAGACCAATCTCCCTAATGAATATTGATGCAAAAATCTTAAATAAAATATTAGCAAAGAGATTACAGAAAATCATTCCCAGAATAATACACCATGACCAAGTAGGATTTATACCAGGAATGCAGGGATGGTTCAATATTAGGAAAACTATTAACATAATTGACTATATTAATAACCAAATTAACAAAAAACATATGATACTCTCAATAGATGCAGAAAAAGCATTTGATAAAATCCAACATCTATTCCTATTAAAAACATTAGAGAGTATAGGAATTAATGGACTTTTCCTTAAAATAGTCGGTAGCATCTATTTAAAACCATCAGCTAGCATCATATGTAATGGTGATAAACTGGAACCATTCCCAATATGATCAGGGGTGAAACAAGGTTGCCCACTATCACCATTATTATTCAATATTGTATTATAAATGCTAGCCTTGGCAATAAGACAAGAAAAAGAGATTAAAGGAATTAGAGTAGGTCATGAGGAAACCAAATTATCACTCTTTGCAGATGATATGATGGTCTACTTAGAGAACCCTAGAGAATCCACTAAAAAACTATTAGAATTAATCCACAACTTTAGCAAAGTTGCAGGATACAAAATAAATCCACATAAATCATCAGCATTTTTATACATCACCAACAAAATGCAACAGCAAGAGATACAAAGAGAAATTCCATTCAAAATAACTATTGATAGTATAAAATATTTGGGAATATATCTGCCAAGGGAAAGTCAGGACCTATATGAGCAAAATTACAAAACACTCTCCACACAAATAAAGTCAGATCTAAACAATTGGAAAAACATCAAGTGCTCTTGGATAGGTCGAGCGAATATCATTAAAGATGGCAATACTACCTAAACTAATCTATCTATTTAGTGCTATACCAATCAAACTCCCAAGAGATTATTTAACTGAACTAGAAAAAATAACAACAAAATTCATCTGGAAAAACAAAAGGTCAAGAATTTCAAGGGAATTAATGAAAAAAAATGCAAATGAGGGTGGCCTAGCTGCACCAGATCTAAAACTATATTATAAAGCAGTGGTCACCAAAACCATTTGGTACTGGATAAGAAATAGAGTAGTAGATCAGTGGAATAGGTTAGGTTTACAAGACAAAATACTCAATGACAATAGTAATCTAGTGTTTGATAAACCCAAAGACCCCAGTTTTTGGGATAAAAACTCACTATTTGACAAAAACTGCTGGGATAATTGGAAACTAGTATGGAAGAAATTAGGCATTGACCCCACATCTAACACCATATACCAAGATAAGGTCAAAATGGATTCAGGATCTAGGCATAAAGAATGATATTATAAACAAATTAGAACAATGTAGGATGGTTTACCTCTCAGACCTGTGGAGGGGGAAGGAATTTGTGACCAAAGAAGAACTAGAGGTCATCATTAATCACAAAATAGATAAGTTTGACTATATCAAGTTAAAAAGTTTTTGTACAAACAAAATGAATGCAGACAAGATTAGAAGGGTAGCAGTAAACTGGGAAAATATTTTTACATCCAAAGGTTCTGATAAAGGCCTCATTTCTAAAATATATCGAGAATTGACTCAAATATATAAGAATTCAAGCCATTCTCCACTGGATAAATGGTCAAAAGATATGAACAGACAATTTTCAGATGAAGAAATTGAAACTATTTCTAGTCACATGAAAAGGTGCTCCAAGTCACCATCGATCAGAGAAATGCAAATTAAGACAACTCTGAGATACCACTACACATCTGTCAGATTGGCTAAAATGACAGGAAATGATAATGATAACTGTTGGAGGGGATGTGGGAAAACTGGGACACTGATACATTGTTGGTGGAACTGTGAACGGATCCAACCATTCTGGAGAGCAATTTGGAGCTATGCTCAAAAAGTTATCAAACTGTGCATACCCTTTGACCCAGCAGTGTTTCTACTGGGCCTATATCCCAAAGAGATTTTAAAGGAGGGAAAGGGACCCACATGTGCAAAAATATTTGTGGCAGCCCTTTTTGTAGTGGCAAGAAAGTGGAAATTGAAAAGATGCCCATCAATTGTAGAATGGCTGAATAAATTATGGTATATGAATGTTATGGAATATTATTGTTCTGTAAGAAACGACCAACAGGAGGATTTCAGAGAGGCCTGGAGAGACTTGCATGAACTGATGCTGAGTGAAATCAGCAGAACCAGGAGAACATTATACATAGCAACAAGACTATACGATGATCAATTTTGATGGACATGGTTCTCTTCAACAATGATGTGATTCAAACCAGTTGTTCTGCGATGAAGATAGTCATATACATCCAGAGAGAGGCCTGTGAGAACTGAGTGTGAACCACAACACAGCATTTTAATGCTTTCTGTGAATATTTCCATGCATTCTGTTTTCCTTCTTAGGTTGTTTTTTTTCTTCTTCTCTTTCTAGATCTGATGTTTCTTGTGCAGTAAAATAACTGTATAGGTATGTATACATGTATTGTATTTGGCATATAATTTATCCTATTTAGCATGTATTAGATTACCTGTCATCTAGGGGTGGGGGGTGGGGGGAAGGAGGGGAAAAGCTTGGGAAAAGAAAGTTTTTGCAAGGGTCAATGTTGAAAAATCACTCATATGTTTTGTAAATAAAAAGCTTTATATAAAAAAAACAACAAATTCAGATCTAATTAAAAAAAAAAGAAAAAACCCACATGCCAAACATTTGATAATACTTTATCCAAAGAAGACTAGTCAGTAGGCTTATCATGTGAATAGCTTTTTGTTATATTTGGTCATAGGTGAATAAAGAAACCTGTTTTTATCAAAAGAGAATATAAATTTATAATTCATAACACTATTTGTGTGAAATAGATTTTTTTCAACTATTGTCTTTATAAAGACAAAATACTGATTTTGTTGAGTGGTTCAAAATTATGAATGTCAATATTTCAGTGATACCATGTTTTAAGAAACTTTGCTTCACAAAATCACACAATCATTCTATTCATACTATTATTGTGCTATTTTCATAGGTTCTAAAGATGAATTATAAAATATTTTATCTATTATTATATATTTGTGAATGTTGTATTTATCATATGCTTAAAGTTTGTGGTGTTACAAGTTGTAATAAAATTTAAACTTTATTTGAAAAAAAACCTAAGCAAATTATTTGCATAAATTTAATTTATTTCTCTTTTTGGTGAAAAGTATGAGAGGTGTGACAATTTTGAAAATGGGCCCATATGTATATTAAGTTTGGAAATCTCTACCATATGATTAATTAGTTCTATAATATTTTAGGTTAGGGACTGAATTTTTAAATAATTTTTTAACTAACACAGTGCAGGTACTACAATAGATTCGTGATGATGATATTTAATGAATCTTTACTATGATGAAAAAATCCCAACATGACTTCTTAATGCATTATCTCCAATCTTGGGGTACTATGTCAGCCATAATGCTATGAACAAAATGGGCATTCAAAAATGTTTTTAACTGAAGAAAAATTTCACTAGTGAAATTATGAAGTATGCATTAAAATGTTTTTTAGGTGTCCCTGGGGAATGGTTTATTTTGCATCAATAGGCATAACTTTTTTTTTTTTAATTTTTATTTTATTTGAATAACATATGTGTGGGTAATTCTTCAACAATAACCCTTACATAGCTTTCCGTTACAAATTTTTCCCCCCAACTCCCCACCCCTCCCCTAGATGGCAGGATATCCACTACATGTTAATTATGTTAAAATATTGAATAGGCATAACTTTTAAAGGAGATATACAGCTATGTTAAATATACTAAAATTAATTACAGAAGTAAAAATTAGAACTAAGGTTGTTTCCAAATTTATACTTCCAGCTCTTTGATCACCACTTCCTATATTACATAGAAAAATGGTGTAAGGCAGATTAGGTCACAAATACAGAATTCAAAACTGTGATTTTCTCATGTCCAAGTCATAGCTTTTATTTTGTATGCTTTTGATTCCTGACACTAGATGATCCCTTACTTGTTTAGCGTGGGTGTAAAAAAGATGCAGCCAACCCCATATCATTTTCTTTTTAACTGAACAAGTCTAATTTATTCATTTTGGGTTTAATTTTAAGACCTTAGACTTTTTACCTGGCCAAGTCTGACATGGGGACAATAACACTGGGAGATTTAGAGCTATCACTTTTTGAGCAGTCTTGTGTTCTGCTATGTGTCTACTATTCTTGTGGTTAAAAAGGATTCTTGGCTTTTCCTTATATTGCCTCAAACTTCTTCTCAGGAACATCTGTTGCTGAGACATGGGGACAGCAGGTGGTCTGGAACTTTTGGCCAGAAGAGAGGATGCACTTGACATTTGCTGAGACGTGTTTATCCAAAAAATCTTTTTTGCAAGGCTCTTTTTCAAGGCTATGTGTCTAAGCCTAGGTAAGGGGGAAAACTGTGGAGATGTATTCATTGTTGTGTTAGCACTGCCCTTTTCTTGGAGCCGCCATGTTGGGTTTGGAATGTTTTCATCCTTGGGTCTCAGGAGGTCTTTAAATCTTGTGTCTTGAGGAAGTATGGGGCTCCATCCCCCACCTTTGCCTATACAGGATTCTGCTGATAAATGAGACTGTGGCTTGGGTAGTTTTGCAGAGTGAGCTCCTAATTTCAGAGGTGGCACTTCAAAAAAATATGCTATCTGTGCTTTAGATGAACTTCTGGGAACATCAATATTCAGGGGGAATTCCAAATATGGATGATTTTTTGGCTCATCCAAACCCTTTTTATTTGCAGATGTAAGTGGTTTCAGATCACTCTGGTCTTCCTCTGAAAAAGTAGAAACTAAGAATAGAAAATAAATAAGACATGATGATTGGTTACATGATTATAGAAAAGATATTTAACAAAAGATACTTGTCCCAAGAATAGATTTAGATAATTAGGAATGCCTAATTTTATAATAAACAAAACGGAGAGTTGAACTAACAGTCAGGATAATTAAAGAAAAGGAAAATTCCTGTTTCAATTATCAGAATACTCAGATGAAAGAGATCTTGCTTTTGGTCTAAATTATTTTATTCATTAACTGAATTGTCCACCTCACTTAATAAGGATGAAAGACACATTTTAGCATTTAGTTTTTAAAAACAGCAATCCTTCTAGGATTTAGGGTTTCAACAGTAGTCCTGTCCTTCAACAATAACAAAATGCATCTGATGAATTATACAATAAAACTTTTGAGCCCAAATGAACTGAATACCCACGGTAAGCATGCAAATTGCATTATTAATGGTCAAACTTTTTTTCTCTTTTCTTAATTTTGTTTAAACTTTCTTTTTCTAAAATTAAGTATGGAATAAAAAAGAAAAATATTTTTTAAGAAGGTAAAATATCAACAGTTAAAAGAAGATAGTTCCTCTTATACTGTTGGGTTGACAAAACATTTAGTAATACTAACTCATATTTATATAGCACCTTGTATCATAAGCATCATTTTTCATTGCTTATCGATTATAGACCATCCTACATCTCTCACTCCAAATGAATTATTGAAGCTAGCAACAGAAAGAACCAGCAAAATCTTATATTCTATTGGAATATAGCTTCATTGAAGACAGGAACTTTGCCTTCTTTTTTGGTGAGAGTATGTTCAATTACTGGGACAGAGAACTCATGATGAGGAAATTTTCTCTACCATTGCAGCTTAGGATGTATAGTCCTACAGAGTTTCATGAGACACTAAAAGATTAAGGGATTTGCCTGTAATTATACCTCCAATATGTGTCAGAGGTAGAGTCAAGACTTGAAGTCAGGTATTCCTGACTCCAAAGTCTGTTTTCTATTCACTATTTGAGGAATATATATTTATCTTTATTAAATTTTATTTACAACTTTTTTTTAAGGCAGTCAGTCACCCAGCTAGGATCACACACTCTGGAGGGGTCTGACGTTAGATTTAAATTCAGATCCTCTTGATGCCAGGGCCAGTACTATGGACACTGTACCTATCCTTTTCTACAACTTTAATTCCAGAGTCTGTGGTATCTCATAACTCATAACAACACAGTCTCACTTGAAGAATTCTGACATTAAAAGGGTAGATTTATATTTCAGGGAGAAATTTGGAGTCATTTCAAGCATCCCACAATTTCTTAGATGCATTCCAGCTTACTCTTTTCCTCCTATTCAAAATTCCACCCAAGTTTACTCTTTATAGGGTCTATACAAGATTCATATCCTGAAAGACCAATTTGCACAGACCAGCACCTATTGAAAGGCCAACTAGATTGCATATCACAGTCTGAACAGTAATCATTCTTTATTCACTTGATTTGCCCTCTATGGATAGTTTGGCTGAATTCTTCTGAGTGATATAAGATATGGTTTGAGTATATCTCAATTAGAATGCTTGGGCAGTCTGAGCTGATATAAAAACTACAATGATAACTGGAAATAAAAGCACATAAGGATCTCACCATTTTGGGGGATCCCTCTTCCTTTTGGAGTTTTCATTAGATGTCCTCCATGACAGTGGTCAGTGCCTTTATTAAAATTATACACCATCAAAATTCTCTATAATTCCATCTTTCAAGGAATTTTATATGATTTAATACAGGCATAGGAATTAGCTCATTGGAGAAAAATCATTAAGACAGCATTTTTGTTTTATTAATTCAAATGTTTTATTTGTCAACTTACAGTAAGCATAGTGAAATTTTGAATTCACTCTATCTTTGAATCAACTGTATAGGGCAGCTAAGTGGCATGGTAGATAGAGAATCAAGAAGACATCTTCTTGAGTTCAAATCAGACTTCAGACACTTAAAAGCTGTGTGACCCTAGGCAAGTAACTTAACCTTGTTTTTCTCCATTTCTTCATCTGCAAAATAACCTGGAGAAGGAAATGGCAAGACACTCTAATATCTTTATCAAGAAAACCCCAAATGGAGTCCTATAGCGTTAAATATGACTGAACAACAAAATAATGTAAAGCTCTTCTAATCTCCTAATTTCTAGGAGAACCTGTATCCCAATTTTATATTTTGCAGCTATTTCCTTTTGTCTCTTGATTTAATTTCTATTAACAATGTTTAGATTGCTATGATTCAATTCTTCCAGTAATATATCCAGTCATGTGTCACTGGACAAGGATAACACATATTTAAAGTGTGAACAATTAAGCTAATGTTTATAGATGGTTTAAAAACTATGTGATTCTTGGCACCCTCTTCTCCTTTTACACAGTTGCTGGCATCAATGCACAAATCAAAGGGGCTTGCTCAAAAATAAGGGGTATTTGGTACATTCCTTATTTCATGGGTTCCTATAGCCAAAGAATTCTGTACCACATTGTTGTCCTATGGATGGAAAGTTCTCTGCAATTGGATAGACTGGCCTTCAGACCACAGATAACATTTGTTGAACTCAAATCCTCTTTAAATGATAGAATGCAACAGCTTGCATTCTATTAATGTAGCTAGCTTTCAAGAAACAAAGGTCATCCTCAGGCTGCAATGAAGCATCAGAGCAATATTTACAAAAAAACTTAAATAGGACACAAAGTCCCAGGTTCTCAAAAAGTGAGTTTGCAGGCTCTTGCAGAGTTTACCACCTTGGAAATTTATCAAATTCATCACTGGTGACAAGTACAGGACAGAATCCAGTACAGTCTGTGTTCTGAGAAGTCTTGCTAAGTATAAAGATGTTTATCACCAAATGATTGACCATATTTTTTCAATCATGCTATAGTGTTATTGGAGACAGAGTCAAGAAGCAATGAAGGTTTCTGGGAGATAGAGTTCTGAGGACATAGATGGGAAAAAATTTCCAACTGTGATGTAAAACAGCTGATGCTGAGGCTAAACCTTAGTTTGCTAGGGGAATTAGTACAATTGTATATGGAGAGTAAAAACAATTCTATTTCTTGACTTTTCTCTATTATTTTCTTTGTTATTCAATCTCAGTTAATATTTTACTGACCTTATGGAATATAGGTCCTAGGCCATGTAGACAATTCAACAAACAAATAGTTTGTGGTAGTAGTAGCAACACAAAACAAAGCAGAAGAAAACCCTTCAAAAACCAGAAAGGAATAGGAATTTTCTGGTTCCTGGAGTGGGCAATGAAGTCCCCTGGATGCACTAATATAAAACAGGGCAGCAGATACATGCCTCACCACAATACCTGCCAGAAAATTTTCTTGGTTTTCCAAAGTTATAGCAATTTCATCTTCCTGAGTGATGTCTAGCACTGTTGGATATTGTGCAGAGAGAAAAGTCTTATCTTCACCTTTTTTGAAGGCTCCAGGTATGATTGCTTTGGTCTCTTGCAGACTCTGAGTTTTTCCTTCTGGATTTGGATTCATTCTTTTGGGAAGTATGTTATCATATTTTGAGAGCATGTGGCTTTTCTGAAAATGTTAAGACAATCCTTTATGATAACATTAAAATGATTACAGTTTAGCAGTGAACAAAAATTCAAAAAGTTAGTTACCAACTTATGCTTTTTACTTATTACAAGAAGCAGTAGCTATGAGTATTATTTTAAGATTATCTGCTTGGTCCAGTTTTATGAAACTTCATTTCAAATTTAAATAACTTATTAAAAGAAACTTATAAAAGGAGTTTTAGCATTAGAAGACCTCCATTTTAAATTGGTTCTACCACTTCTAAGCTGCATGACCTTGGAAACAGACATTTTATTACATGAGTCTCAATTTCCTCTCCTGAAAAATGGGGCTAATAGTATTGGTCTTCTTTATTTTACAGTGTTATAATGAAGATATATATATATATATATATGCATATATATATATAATACTCTCTTCTTGAATTATTATTATTCCATTTGACTGGGCACGTTGAGTTGCTTCCATGAATATTCATATAATGTAAATTATCTTTAGGTTTATATATATATACATACACATACACACACACAAACACACACATGGAAATGCTGACGTTTTAATCTGAATATGTTTGGGGAATTTGAGCAGTCATAAACATTTAGGCAAAATAGTTAAATAGTCGTTCAATGTTTCACATGCTGCTAGATTTTCATTATTATTATTGCAGACTATTACTATATATACATAAGTACATATGTATATATATACATATATACATATATATACATATATATGTATATATGTGTGTATATATATATATATATATATATATATATATATATAGTATCAGAAAACCTGTTCTTACTGGTATCATTGCCAGTTTACTTAAGAGCTAGTTGGTAAAGTACACGAATGAGAAAGTTTTGTGCAGAAACTGTGTTTTCTTCAATATCTAAGGATGAAATTTTTGATAGCTTATTGTAATTGGGTATTCTGTAGCTAGGTAGTACAGCAGATAGAGCATTGGGCTTGGAATCATGAAGACTCATATCCTTGAGTTTAGATGTGGCCAAAGGTACTACCTGACTCTTGACAAATTATTTAACCTATTTGCCTCAGTGTCCTTATCTGTAAAAATGAGCTGGAAAAGGAATTGGCAAACTGTTTCAGTGTCTTTGTCAAGAAAATACCAGATGGAGTCTTGATGAGTTAGGCAAAAGGGAAACAACTGTACAAAAAGAAGTATTACAGAACATAAGAGATGTTATTCACTCAGCATCAAAACAACACTAGGATAAGGTGGTATATGCTATGCTAAATTTTATTGTAAGTAGAATGAGCTCAGGATTTGGAACCAGGAAGTGGAATCAGAAAGTGGGGATTCAATATCCCATGTGAGTTACTTCCTAACTATGTTACCAGGAGTGGGGGGAGAGGAGTGACAACTCTTTGAGTCCCAGTTTGCTCATCTATAAAATGGGAACAATACTGTTTATTTTTACCTGATAGGCAGTGTAGCATAATAGATGGAGATCTAGCTTTAAAGTCAAGAAGACCTCTCAAGTTCAACTTTTACACACGCTAATGATTTTGGGCAAATCATTGCCTTCTAATCAACTGTCTAAGACTTGTAGGTTGCAGACAAGGTATGGACCTGCACTGGTAAGAGAGAGTTTCATAGGTCTAGTCTTCATTTCCAATATTACCTATAACACTTTTCTCATGAGGTTACTGTGAGCATAAGGGAAAGAAATATTTAATTAAGTGTCCAATACTGTTCTAGGCACTTTACAAATATTATCCTATTTGATCTGTACAATCACCTTGTGTGAGGTAGGTTTCCCAGTTGAGGAATCTGAGGCAAATTGAGATTAAATGATTTGCACAGGATCACATAGCTAGTAGTAAATGAATTGGAATTAAACTAAGGTCTTCAGCACAGTAGATAGAGTATAAGACCTGGAGTGAAGATTTATCTAGCCTCAGACACTTCACTAGCTGGGTTACTCTGGGCAAGAGACTTGACCCCGTTTGCCCTAGTTTCCTCAATCTGTAAAAAAAAAAAAGGAAATAGCAAATATCTTTGCCAAGAAAATCCCAAATGTGATCACGAAAAGTCAGACACAACTGAAATGACTGAACAACAACTTTTTGATTCCAAACAGTGTTCTACCCATTGTGCCATATATCTGGATAAAAAAGGATAATATGTGTAAAGAGTTTTGCAAATCTTAAAGCATTATGAATGTCAGCTATTATTTTTATTACATTTTGAATAGGGAAATCTTACTAATGTCCTACTCAGCTTTTCAAAAAGGATAAATTCCTCAGAGTATATTGTTTGAATATTTAATTTTAAAACATTTTACTTATTCTTATTTAGTTTTATAATGTGTATTATATGCATAAGGGACACATGTCTATATCTATATCTATGTATGTATCTATCTATTCATCCATCTACATTCATTAAAATTATGTTGTTCTTTTTACAAAATTTTCTTTCTTAAGAAGTTAGAAAAACCTAGGTTATATATTTTTTCCTTCCTTAAAAAAGATGAAAAAAAAAAAAAACAAGAAGAAAATCTTAATAGAACCCTTGCATTTTACCACTGAAAGTGATCATTTAAAACTATAGCTTATTATTTATTTATTTATTTATTTTTTGGCTAAGTCAATCGGAGTTAAGTGACTTGCCCAGGATCACATAGCCAAGAAGTGTTAATTGTCTGAAGCCACATTTGAACTCAGGTCCTCCTGACTTCAGGGCTGGTGCTCTATTCACTACACCACCTAGCTGCCCCCCCAATAGCTTAACTTTTAAAAAATTCAGAAACAGAGGCATTAGTTAGAAGTCTTTTCTTGGAATTGAGGCTTAGAATTGTTACCTTTTCCTAACTATGTCAGTAAATTCAAATGCTTATTTTTACTAAGGACCTTGGTGAATTAAAGGATACATCCCATAAAATCGAAAGTATATTTATTTATTTTAGTACTTCTCAGCTCTAAATAGGCTACTTCTAGTAACTTTAGCCAGAAATCATAAAAGTAATTCAGCCTCAGGTTTTGACTTTGTCAGATGGTGAAGAAAGAACAGATGAATTGTAAATAATGATAACAGAACAATAATAACTACTCTGTGAATACATGTTACTGATGAGATTTTACATAAGAATGTGGGGTTGACAGAAAAAGCCTGAAGTACTGATAAGATTATAATATTCCCTAAGGCAAATAGGGAAGGGCACTGATGGGAATCAGCTCAGCCTAACTGTCTCATCCCTCTGGAGGTATGATTGGATCCAATCAGAAGGACAAGTAATGAAGTCAAATCCCAGAGTTTAATTTCTCCTATAAATCTACCCAAGGCCTATGCCTTATTTGCTGAATGCCTATTGGAGTTTGCCCACCATAGTGTTCTGTCTTATGGTGTCTTGCTTCCCATCCCCTCCCTCATGCCTCATAGGGTACTATTTTCTTGTCTGGATTTAGACTACCAGTTAATGACATCTTCCAATCTCAAAGAATATTTCCTTTCTTCTGGTTAATTATGAGTTCCATTACCAAACTTGTCTTTTCCATTGTTAAGTGTTAAAATCCCTTTTCCTCACTAACTATATATGCTCTAACAAATCTATTTCATATTTACCACTCCTGGTGTCTATTTTACCTTTTCATTTTGTCTGTAACCTCTTTCATAAATAAATGTACCATTGACAAGGACAAAACTTTTGTGAGCTCTTCATATGTACCTTGTGCCTTATATTTGAACTGGAGACCCCATCGTTTGGTGCCAAACCCCATCATTTGGTGCCTGCATGAATCTCATCATTTAATGCCAATTAGTCTCCTCAACCTCATTTTTATTATCTCCATTATATAGATGAGAAAATTGAGTGTGAGAAGTTACATTACTTGTCTATAGTATAAAAAAAACCAAACAACAACAAACCTAGTAAATTCTCAACTGATTGTACTACTTTGAGAATTCTGTTTTGTCTCTGGAAACTCTTTATGGAAAAAACCTCATCATCTTTATAAAATCATATCAACTTTGGTAGTCCATTTCAACATTATTCCTGTCCATCTGGTTGGAGTATAAGATCCTGAACTTTAATCCTTCTATTTAAAGAGGGAGCTCAGCTCAGAAGATCCCATTTCTCAGTTGATTATATTACTTTGGGACTTCTGACTTCACCACATCCTTATGTTGAGCACCAGTTTTTCCTCTTACACACTACTTCCTCCCCCCCCTCCCCATCATCTTTCTTTTGTGTTTTGTATTCCTCTATTAGCTTGTAAGCCCTTAGAGGGCAGAGACTAATTTTTTTCTTTATATTTGCATTATGAGCATTTAGCATAGTGCCTGACATATACTAGGCACTTAATAAATGTTTATTGACTATTGACTACATAACTGAGTCAGTATTTGGACTCAGGTCTTTGTGGTTCCAAATCTGGCTCTTGAATTTCCACTGATATCTAACAGTAGACAGATAACCTGGATCCTTAAAACTTCCTGGATCAAATGGACTAAGATTCTGATGGTTATTTTTCCCATTAAGATATAGATAGATAAACAAACAAACAAACAAAACCCTCTGAGATATCTGAGAAATTAAATAATAATTGGGCACCACAATTTATTTGCTGAGGGAAAGTAGATCAAAGTTCATCAGTAATCTTTTCCAAAAAAGTATAGTTCTTGTGCTGATTACATGGCAAAAAGGGAGAGGGGAGAGGTTATGCACATTGAAAGGAAACTCCTCACCCCAGTTCTACCTAGTTTCTTTGTGATTCTTCTTAGTATAATTCTCAGGATTATTCATACTTAGAACCCAGTGGGGTGAAAGATTAGAAAAAAAAATATCGGACCCTAACTTAATTAAGAATTTGTCTTGAGGGAATCAGAGGAACAAGAAAGGAAAAAATAACTTTAAAAGATATACAATCTAAGCCTGAGAAAGGCTCTTCTTTTATGTCCAGATGGGTAAAGCTTCTATTGGCTCTGGGGTTATAGCTAAGAGATTTGAGAAAATTTGCTCAAGAGAGAACTCAGGTTCATCTTTCCTCTGATTCTTGCTGCTTCTGTTGTCCTTTTGCCTCCTTAGCACTCAGTTTCTTTATCTGTAGCTTTAGAGCTATGATTCTGTGATCCATCAAAGAAAATATGTATGTAACAATTGTAATTCCCTGAAAGAGCAGATGGTAGCACAATACAAGCAAAGGATAAAAAGAAACCACATGGTAGCTGAAGATATATAGAAAGCAACAGAAGCTCCGTGGAGATACTTAGAAGAGAGAATAGAGCAACAGAATATCCAAGCTCAGCTAAGAAAGCTACTTGCCTGATGATTTCAGCTCTAGTTTATGTCCAGTTCTCTATGAGTAAGCTTCTCTTAAGTGTGTTCCCTGTGCACATCTTCTTTCCTATTGTTGAGGAGAGTAGCCCATTTTTATTTATTCATTTCAGTCTTGTCTGATACTCCATGACCCCATTTGGGGTTTTCTTGGCAGAGATACTGGAGTGGTTTGCCATTTCCTTGTCCAACTTATATTACACATGAGCAACTTAAGGCAAATAGTTAGGTGACTTGCTCAGGTTCACATAGTTAAGTGAGTGTCTGAGGCCAGATTTGAATTCAGGAAAATAACTCTTCCTGACTCTAAGTCCAGCATTCTGTCCATTGGACTACTTACCTGTCCCATGGTAACTCATGGAGAGTATATTTTTTTTATATTGAAGGAGGGATCATTCTTGTTCCCAAATTTTGGTATATCTATCTCCATGCCTTCAATACCTTTTTATTTATAACTAATCAAGGTTTTATGTAGAGTCAACACCAAGGACCCTTCTCCTACTCTCTCCCTCTTTTTAAAGTTCTATGAAAAAATAAAGAAAAAAGAAACATGACCTTGGAAGGGATCAAGTGCCGTCTGCATTTTGGGAGCAAGGTAAACATTCTTACTTCGCTGGGATTTTCAGGTTTTGAGGAAGTGTGGAGGAAAATTTTTTGAAAATTTTGTTTCTTTTGCTTTGGATGATACACTTTAGAAAAAGGAATATATGTATGTGTGTATATATGCAAATATGGATGAACAAATCCACATTTAGCTTGAACTTTATAAACTACAGCAGATTTATCATCCTACCCAGTTTTTTTTTTTTTTAAATCAGATCTTCCTCCCCTATGGAGATTAAAGTAAGTAAAACAAATAAAATAAACATTCTTTTCTAGACAGTTGGCACAAAGAAGGATCATTCTTTGCCTCTTCCATTTCAAACATGAATAACTCAACTTAAGAATTCAATATAATTTTTTAAAAATCTAAAGTATCCACCCAAGCCACCAGGGACAAAGCCTGCAAAATCTCAATATTAAGGAGGGAAACCTCTTCTGGAACTAAGGCAACTTTGGATAAAAGAATAAGCATTCTCTGAAGCACAGATCAGTCTTTGGATCAAATGATAGTTATCCTTTCTTTCTTTTTTTCTGAGAGAAAAGAACTTCTCTATTGCACATGTGCCTTGGAAGTTAAATTGCAAAATCTTCACATGCCAAATTTCTGCCTTTCTGAGGCAAATTTTTAATGGTTGAATTGTGGGAAGCATCTTTATTAAGATGATTCTAAGAGGGAAGCTGGAAAATCTGTAAAAAGGCTTCTGGCCTTCCACATAGAATAGAACCAGTGGGATGGTTATTTTAGCATGATTGCCTATATGAGTCATATTATTGTAGCTTTGGCAAGTGTGGTCTGGTGACAGGACTGGGGATGTTGACCAGAGAACATGAGAGAATTATTTCAGAATGGTCTAAGGTGTCTAGACAGAACTGAAAGATGCCTTCCTCACTAAGTTTCCTCAGGGAAAGGGCCTGAAGACTGATACCCAGTGCCCACGTCAGACACAGACAACATACCCTGGCAAGGATAACTACTTAATTCAGGATCTTAGAAAGGAAACACCTCAATATTTGAGAAATAGCTCCAGAGTGAAAAAGCAGAGTCAGACATAATAACACTGATATCTTGAATAGTTACTTTACTCATGTTTTGTCATTTAGCTTTTTTGGGGTCTTAGTTTCTTCTCCCAACTAGATTGTGGGCAAGGATCAGATTTTGGATTTCCCTGAAAAGTATATAGTATTTTGTGCTGGACTTGAGGGATCATATATAATTCAGTTTTCTCATTTTAAAAATAAAGCCAAGGGGCAGCTAGGTGGCTAAGTGGATAGAGCACCAGCCCTGAAGTCAGGAGGACCTGAGTTCAAATCCGGCCTCAGACACTTAACATTCCCTAGCTATGTGTCCCTGAGCAAGTCACTTAACCCCAATTGCCTCAACAAAATAAATACATAAATAAAGGCAAGCAAGAAGAAGGAGCTTGCAGAGCTGGAGTTCAAAGCCAAGCCTTCCTACTCCAAATCCACTAAATATTGTCATCCTCCATAGTGATTAGCATAAGATTTTACACAAAGTAGATTCCTAAGAATCTTTGATAAACTTTGATAAGTTTATGAATTATTAGAAAAATATTCTGTGATATGAAAGATGATACAAAGTCCTTGCTTAGAAAGTAAAATATTAAAATTGGACTCATCTACAGCATACATTTTCAACATTATCATCATCTAATTAAACATTTAACAGGCTCCCATATTTATTTTGTGAGCACTATAACTATTCAATCTCAGGAAAGTGTTTAAAAAGGAAATATTTTGAGAACAATTAATCTGATAATTTTGTTCTCAGTGAAATTCATACCACAATTCTGAGATCATCTTTTACCTTCAGTTTTTCATGCTCCTTTTGAAACTTCATTAGTTTCTTTAGCAGCAGGCTATAGGAAGCCATGATGGAAGATGGCTTGTTGTTTATCAGCACACTGATAATTTCTGAGAGACCAGGTTCCATGGTGCTTGCCATGTAGTTCAGAACTGTGAAGTTAAGATCCTCAGGATGAAGCCTAAAAATGCCAGGACAAGTGTTTCATCAGAGTGTTGGACCCAGTTGTATGAAAATCCAGGCTATGTTGATGTGTTTCAGTAGAACAGATGTCAGACTTAATTATGAAAATTTTATCTGATGAAGTAATCAAAGTTATCTGTGGCACATGAAAAAAATGCTCTAATTCACTATTGAGTGGAGAAATGCAAATTTAAACAGTTCTCAGGTATTACCTTCTACTTATTAGATTGGCTAATAGGAAAGAAAAGTAAAATGACAAATGGTGAATGGGATTTGGGAAAAATGAGATATTAATGTATTGCTGGTGGAATTGTGAAATGATTCAAGCACTCTGTAAAGCAATTTGGAATTATGCTCAAAGAGCTATTACATATATGTATATATATACATATATACATATATATATAGCCTTGAATCCCAAAAGAGATAAGCAACAAAAAGGAAAAGGATATATATATACAAAAATATTTATAGCAACTCTTTTTTGGGGGCAAAGAATTAGAAATTAAGGCAATGTCCATCAATTGAGGAATGGCTGAACAAATTTTGGTATGAGATTATGATGGAATACTATTGTGCTATAAGAAATGATGAGCAGGATGCTTTCAGAAAAACCTGGAAGACTTCAGTGAACTGATGCAACATGAAATGTACTGTGTACAAAGTAACAGCAGTATTGTCAGATGATCAGCTATGAATGACTTAGGTATTCTCAATGATACAACAATCCAAGACAACACTGAAGGATTTCAGTGAAAAAGACTATCCATACTCAGAGAAAGAATTAAAAGTGTCTGAATAGTGACTGATGTATACTTTTTTACTTTATTTTTGAGGGTTTTTTTTGTCTGTTTTCTAACATGACTAATATGGAAATGTTCTGTATAAATACACATGTATAATCTATCTCAAATTGCTTGTCTTCTCAATAAGGGGAAGAAGGGAGAAAATTTTGAACTCAAAGTTTTAAGAACAAATGTTAAAGATTGTTTTTACATGTAATTGGAGAAAAATAAAGTGCTAAATGAAAAAGAAAATCCTATCTGAAAAAAATTACTTTCCTTGGACATATGAAAATTATATAAAAATAGAATTAAACTTGGTGAACATGGTATGCTAATATTCCTCCAAGTCTTATCTTAGAAGGTGGGCATTAAGATAATGTATCTTGTTAACAAAATGAACTCCTGAATGATCTCTACCATCTGTGAATCAATTATACAATGATTCAAAGGTACTACTAAACTTTTAGGATGGATAACTGGGTACTCTTTGGATCTATGTAGTCATAATGGCAACAGAGGTGTGAAAAATTTAAGGGTATCTATGTTTGGGTTACTTATAAAGGAGAAATATGATGTGTTCTTTTTTTTTTTAAAGAGAAAATTCTTGCTTATTGAAAAGAAACAAAAGGTAAGATAACAAATATTTCACCAGATGGAAAAGCATAACTAGTGGTTTCTTCTAGGGATAAGTGCTAAGACTGACATCACTGGGAACTTTAAAAAAAATAAATGATTTGGAGACAAAGTATATAGAAAAATTGCCTGTGGGGCAAGGAATGTCAAGCTGCCAGTCATAATTTGTAGGAAGGACTTAGAAAGTTAAGAACATAACAGAAAAGAAGCTGATATACATCAGTGTAGGTTGCTATGAGACAATTCACATTAGTAAAAATAATTCAAATGATCCTTATTAGTTTGATAGGCATAAAGTTAGAGAAAAGAGTGAGAAATATTTACATAAGGTACTCCCTAAAGTAATTGACTCAGTGTACTGCTGTGACTGAAATTGATTTTCAAAGAGAAATAAAATTGGTGACTGATTAGAAGTTGGAAATTGAAATAAAACAGAAAGCATGACATGATTTCCCTGTAAGTCAATAATGCAATTATTTCTTTGTTATAGTGCTGATTGCTACATTTCAACAAAGACACATGACACTGAAGAAGGTTTAACATCTAAAATAATGATAGGTTTAGGGATCCTACTATAGGAGGAGAAAGGAAAAAAGGAATAAGACGCTTCAACCTGGAATAATGAAGATGGTATATTATCAAAGTTTAAATTTACAAAAAAAATAGCAGTTCTCAAAATATGGTCCATGGACCTCTGGGGGGTTACTTTTTGAAAGGTCTGAGAGCTCAAACCTATTTTCATAATACTCCTATGAGGTTATTTGTCTATTAAAATAGTCTTCTCTTTTCCAACTACACATCTGCATGAACTCAGATTTTCTTTGCATACTTAAACCAAAATAAAATGTTGTAACAGATTGAATATAAAAGTGTGTTTAAGCAGATTTATATTATATAATATCATGCAGCTGCTCACAGTTGCTATACTATCTTTCTATCTTCATAGAACCCTTATCTCATTCCCTACAGCCATTATTCCAAATGTTTTCTTCTTGTTTTCAGTATTGGTTCTTGATTATGATCTCCAATCCATCCATCCATACATCACAAGACTTTGTTAAGGATTACTAGGTACAAGGCATTGTGCTAACTGCTAGGGATTCAAAAATAAAAATCAAGCACTCCCTGCCCTTGAGGAGTTTACATTCTATCATACAAAGTGATACATATAAATATAAGTGCTTATGAAATAATATAATGTAATTTGTGGGATAAGGCCCTGGTACCTGGGCAAACAGGAAAGAAAGACCTCAAGGTTAAACCCATATGAACTAAACTTTGAAGGAAACTAGGGAGTCTATAAGCTAGAGGTGAAGAGGGAGTGAATTCCAGACATGGGGAGCAACCTGTTTACAAAGGCATAGCACTGGGAGATAAAATAGCAAACAAACCAGGATAGCTATATTGTAGAATATATGAAGAGGAATTATGGGTGGTGGGATTGGGGAGGAAGGTTGGAAAGGTAAATTGGAAGCAAGATATAATGAGTATTAAATGCCAAAATAGAGGAGCTTGTATTGGATATTATTGGGAGTTTATTTGGAATTTGGACATGGATATAAAGTTATTAGGTTGTATTGAACTGAGGAGTGATATGATTGAATTTGTTATTTCATCAAAATTTTTTGGAATATATATAGAGGACAGATAATTATAGCAGATTCCAGAACATTCTACTTACCTGAGATTATAGGGAAATCCCTTGGTCTTCCTACTTAATTTCTTTAAAATTTTTTTTTAATATGATCTACTTTTTTTTGACTACCTTTTAGTGACAAGTTATCTCTATAGTTTTTTAAGACTCATACATTTACCAGCATTTTTAATCTCATTCTCTCTAATCTCTTCCTGTTCTCATTCTGGAAAATCATTTCCCTGTATTCCTCATGTATCTTTAATTGTTTCCTTAAACTTCATCACTACACCAACAAAATTCAATAGGTTGAAAACCAACCTTATTATCTTGCCTCCTAAACCTGAAACTCACATTTCCCTACAAATGTTCTCAGGTTTCTCCAGTGCTAATAATTCTCCTCTCAACCTTTATTGATGCTATATTTCATTGCTAAAATTATTGAAAATATTTTCTATACATGATCCTTCTATTGCTGCTCAAATTGTTTATCAGGTATCAGCATATTATACTTGAAGATTTAAAGAAGAAAATTTAGGGTAAATAAAAAGTATTACTTCACTTTTTGGGTAATACACTTATGGAATCTATTACCTCTAAAACTGGTACAGATGGAACATATAAATAGCTTCAAAAATGGGTCAGATACATTCATGGATGACAGGTCCTTAATGGGTTACTAAGAGAAATTAGAGTATCTGAGTGAATAGCCTTAACTTTTGAGGTAAATGTCAAGAAAGACAATCATGCTTTTCCTTAACATGTCCCTTGGTGCCACTTTCAGAGAACAAATGCTGACTTAGATGGTTTGACACAGAATGTTCCATATATTTTAAATGCACTAGGGGAGCTCTGTAGAAAAGAAAACTGTGGGAAATTATTCTGTGTATGAAAAATCCTTTTATAGAATGGATAAATTCCAAACCTTTCTTGATTCTTATGTTCTGCAGTTTTTATTTTGGTGTGTAGGTTTATTTTTATATAGTTACTTTCTTAGTAAAAATTGGAAATCCATATTGGGAATTTATAATTGAAATGCACATGGAGCACATATTAACACCTATCATTTACAAATGATAACGTATACATTACTCTAAGTTTTACCAAGTGCTTTATCTACAGTTTCTCATTTGATCCTCAGGACAACTTGAGACAGGAGCTATTATTATACAAATGAGGATATTGAAACAGACAAAAATTAAGTACCTTGGTTAGGATCACACAGTAAGGGTCTGAATCTGGATTTGACTTCAGGTCTTCTCAATTCTATCCAATGAACTGCTTAACTCCTAGCTATCCAACTTCCAAGTTAAACACCCCATCAATCATCTGGGGATTGGAGGTGGGTTATGGTGATAATATGGGAATAGTGGAAGTAGAATTGGATCTGGAGTAAAAATTTATTTGAATGCTGGTTTTCCTACTTCCTATCTATGTGATCTTGGGCTGGTCACTTCACTAGGTCTGTTTCCTATTTTGCAACACTAAGGGTTTGAAGTCTCTTCTTTAGTATATCAATTGATAAACATTTTAAAGTACTTATTGTATACCAGGCACAGTGCTAAATGTTAGGGATCCATAAGAAGGGCAAAAGATATTTTTTGCCCTCATGGAATTTGTAATCTAAAGTAATTGTTGACTGACTTTTAAAATGACTAATATCCTTATAAAATATGGTGCCTATAATTGAATGCAATAATCCAGATATGATCTAACAAGAGTAGCTTACAACAGGATTGTAATTTAGTTTAATTTGTCTAAAGCTTGGGTAATAAATTGATACATATGGCCTAGTGGTTTAAAAATGCTGAATTTGGAGTCAGGGAGATCTGAGTTCAAATTCTGATTTGGACACTGATAGTTATGTGATCCTGGGCACTTAACTTCCTTGAACCTCAGTTTTCTCATCTATAAAATAAAAGAGTTAGACTCAAGGACTTCTAGATTTAAATATATAATCCTATGGGCCCTTGCTTCCATTTCTGAAAACTGAGGTAAGGGGATTTGAACAAGATGACTTCTAAAGTTTCTTTCAATTCTAAAGCTATCAACCAAACCTCATAAGGTTCCTTCTAGTCTGATGTCACTTCACTTCCAATTGTTTCTTTTCCTACACCTGTGTCTTTATAAGGAACCTTTCCAAAGATGAATAATTTTTTTATGTGGGGAAATTGCTGGAATCAAAAAAGTATAGCAGACTCCTCTCATGACTGAGCTCACTTTTAGGTTTCTGTAGGCATTTATTCATATCTTAGATCTCATAATAGCTTAATGTATAAGAGGAATCCCCAATTTTAAAAAATGAGTTTTTGGAAAAGTTCATTTGTGACTTGGTTGTTTGGAAATTAGAATACAGGAACACATAGAAGTAATATTAGAAATAGAATTTAGGTCCCTATGCTACTCTACAAAGTTTATTTAACTTTGCTGTAGCTGAATTTGGCACCAAAGCCAGTAGAGTGGATAGAGGAAACAAAATCTTTAGTCAAAGGTGGCAGATATTTTAAATCCATATGTTCTTGTTTGGCTCCTATACCTTTAAATCATGTTAATTTGATGTTTCCCCCAAGAGAGAACTAGAAAAATAACTCAATGGAAGGATATGGGCATTATTTTTTGTTTGATTATGCTCAGAAAGACGATTTTGTGAGTGTTATAATGAAAAAAAAGTAGAACTAGAAAAATTTTGCTCCTCTGCTTCATATCCAGCAGTATGTTGATAATTGTTTAGTAATCAGCAATCTGAAAAAGTACAGTCGACATTTTAAAGTTTATTCTACATTATTAACATTTCCACACTACTTTCTTAAGTCTAGATAATTTTTGTTGTTGTTGTTGTTTTGCTGAGGCAATTGGGGTTAAGTAACTTGCACAGGGTCACACAGCTAGGAAATGTCTGAGGTCAGACTTAAACTCAGTTCCTCCTGACTTCAGGGCTGAGGCTCTATCCATTGTGCCACCTAGCTGCCCCCTTAAGTTTAGATAATTAACAAAACAATAAATCAAACTCTAATTTACAAAGCAGTTTTTGCTGATTGTGTATATTTTCATACTACAAACTTAAGCTGGTTTCAGCTGGTTCTAGAACACTCCTACCATATTATAAATCCAACTAACTATTCTTATACATTTTTTTTTGGTGGAAGTCAATAATTTAATAGACTGACAAAATGCTATAGATGAAGTCTCCATGGAGGGAGGGGAATAAATATCGTCACATTCAAGACTGGATTATTGAAATTTTTATCAAGGAACTGAGTTCTAATCCTCCTTCTAACACCTATTAGCTGTATGACTAAGGACAAATCATTTAAACTCTTTGATCCTAAATTTTTTTCATCTATAACCAAGAATTATAATTTCAATAGTAACTACCTCATAAAGTTGCTCTGAGTATCAAATGAGATACCATTGGTAGAGTATTTTCTAAACTTTGAAGTGTTAAGTATTAATAGGATGATTGGTTTATAATTTTCTCAGTCTGTCATGATTACAGCTTTAGATGGGAAGGGCTCTATTATTTTTTTCCTTCTCTTTCTATAAGTTAAAAAAAAAAAAAACAGTTGTTGAATTTCCTTAATCTTTAAAGCATAGATTCAAAGATGGGAGGAAGATTTCAGGTCATCCAGCCCAATCCTTGCATTTTGGAGATTAGGAATGTAAAATTCTGTGAGTCTTGGTGACAGGTCCCTTGATCACACAACTAATAAATGACAAAACTTTTCAGAGCTTGATGACCAGATAATGTAAGTAAATTCAGGAAATTCATCCATCCCTTCCAACATCTTTCCTGGGCTTCCAGATTAAGTCTGGAATGCATCCTGGTTTCATAGAGGTGGTCATGGAATTTTATTAAGTGTTGACATACCAGGATTGACAAAGGTACATCCCAATGGTACAGAGGATTTAAGAGGAAGCTGGGCATACAACAGAGTTAATGAGGAATGGGAGAAGTGTGAGAAATTAATTACCTGTTCTTATATGTAATAGAACTTAGTGGTTTCCTGTTCCATCCTTCATTTAGCCATTTATCTTTCATTGCTTCTTTAATGGCAGGCCGTTTGGCTGGGTCAGGCTCTAGTAAGGAGTGCATAAAATGCACAGCTCCTGGAATGCAATTCAAATGAAGTGTTTGGGGATGAAAAAACCCTACAGTTTGGGGGTATTAAACCAGCAAACCACAGATTCTCTTGTTGGCAAGATTCTTCTGTTGAAACAATAATGATCTGACCATAAGTCAGTTTCCTCAGTTTGACTATAAAAGTCAATGGCTTCAGTGGCAAACTAGGCTTTGGAACTTTAGAATGTCCAAATGTCTTTTACAAGATATATTTTGTGGCTCTGTGTGTGTGTGTGTGTGTGTGTGTGTGTGTGTGTGTGTGTGTGTGTGT
>JAJPUD010004890.1:53223-99066 GCA_023553655.1 Myrmecobius fasciatus
TGTGTGTGTGTGTGTGTGTGTGTGTGTGTGTGTGTGTGTGTGTGTGTGTAGAGAAGCAGAATAGGGAGATTGGAAAAGGGAAAGAAAATTTAGAAGCAGAGAACTTGAATGCCCTTGGGATGGACAAGGACTTGTACTATTTTATTTAGCCATATTCTAAGCAACATTTTTCTCAACATCTTAATGATCTTCATTGTTAGAAGTATGGTACAATAGCTTTGGAGTCACAGGGCATGTGCTTCAAATCTTTTCTCTGGCATGTGACTCTGAATGTGAGTTTTTTAATATGTAAAATGAAGGTCTTATATCCGTTTACGTTTAAGTTTCTGTTCAGCTTTAAATATATGGTTTTGTGATCCCTCAAAGATAAAGATGTGATGCTTACCAAGTTTGTAGAAGACATGAAACTGAAAATTGCAGCCAACACATTGGGTAATAGATAAAATTCATGAGATAGAATGATGAAGTCAATGTAATATGTTAAAAAAAATAATAAGAATAAAGTTCAGGAATAGTTGACAGAAGGCTGATCTTGGAGTTGAGAAGATGAATCCAAACTGTGTCTTTGACATATATTGACTGCAAGATCATAGGATAGATATAATTTGTCAAGGTCCCAGGTGATCCTCTAGGACTCTAAACAAACAAATTAGATGTTTATTTTCAACAATTAACTACAAAGAGTTAAGGCAATTAAGTGGTACAGTGGTTAAAGTACTTTAGTTGGGGAAAGAACTGATTTTGAATCATGCCTAGGACACTTAATAGGTGATATTGGGCAAATCACTTAACCTCTGTTTGCCTCAGTTTCCTCAGCTGTAAAATGGGGATAATAATAGAACCAAGGTTGTTGTGAAGCTCAAATGAGAGAATATTTATAAAGTGTTTAACTCAGTGCCTGGCACATAGTAAAATGATTAGTAAATGGTTGTTTCCATCTTTTCTTTCTAGGAATTCTTTATGTTGAGGAAATTATAGATTTGGTTCTCCTCCTTTCCCCTGTAAAAAAAGTAAAATCCTACATTTGGTTAAAAACAACAACAACAATAACTGCAAGTAAGTTACAAAATGTAACTTGTTACTAGATCTAGGCATTTTAGTAGACTGAAGTTCAAAATGTGATGTAGTACAGTTAGAATCTTAAGTTACATTGGAAGTATTGGTCTCAGGAATGAGTGGATAGTCCCATTATGTTGGGCTCTGCTCATATCATATCTGGAGTTTCGTGCTCAATTCTAGGTTTCACATTTTAGGGAGGCCATAGAGAGACTGGAGAGAGTTCAAAAGAAAATTGGGGGAGGGAAGACAGGCTGGAGACCATACTATAAAAGGATTTATGGAAGAAATGAGGGATAAATGTTTTGCAGAAGAGGGAGCTAGACTTTTTCTGCTTATCCCAAAGAGGATTATAAGGGCTAATGGGTACAATTTGCAGTGAGGCAGATTTTTGGTTTGATGTAAGGAACAATATCTAAATAGTTAAAGCTGTCCAAATGTGAAATGAATTTTCTTAGAACACAGAAGGTTTCCTTTTACTGGAGGCTTTCAAGCTGGTGTTAGGTGATTCTTTGTTGTGTATTTCAATTAAAGTACAGGCTGAACTAGGTAATCTCTTGAGGTCTCTTCCATCCTTGTGGTTCTGAGAGAGTGTCAAGGGAAAGGGGTGAAAAAGACAGATGGAAGAGTACCCAAAATAAATTTTATCTACTTTATAATTTTTCCTGGAGTCAGATAGAAAATCATTTCCAGTTCTGATACTAGGGTCAGAACTTGATGATACTGGGTGATTGATTATATCACCCAACTGAAGTTTTTCAATGAGAAGCAGAAAGAACTATTAGGAAAGAGAGTGATGTAAGGTCATTTCTATAAAAATAAATTCAATTCCAAAATACTTTAATATATCAATTATCACCTGTCGACAGTAGAGGTGGATGCTTATGATCAGCATATGACTTTAATTGTTTATAGGTTTTAAGGTGTCAAGGCTAAAATGAAAACATACTTGTATTCCTGTAGAAATGATTCTTTCAGTATATATTTTGGAATTTCCACTCATCCAACCTTGGTTGGGACCAGAAAATTTAGAAATGCATGAAAAAAAAAAGACTTACAAGAAAGTAAAACCAAATCCTCCTGGAATTTGTGACTAACATGCACATTTTCCTCAGAGACATGTTCATCATCTTTTGGTGGCAAGTCTTGCTCCTTGTAAAGGGATATACAGAAAAAGCCAAGAGACCACCAAGAGTGAGAGTGGGTCAGAGAAGCCCAAGCTGGAAATCAATGGCTTTCACACTTGCTATCAAGCAGAATTTAATTCACTATCAACCAGGGCTGCCTCTGAATCAGGCACCTCTAAGCCAAAAGACTCTTGATCCCATTACTAATCCTCTAAGCCACTTAAGCACCCAGATTCAAATATTTTTCAGCTGTTTTCCAGTGAGGTGTGCCAAAATGCTGGTTTAGAGCTGGGGAGTGAAGGGTGTTAATATTCTAGGGAAGCTCAGATGAACTGAACCCAAGGTCATGTTTTTTAGGGTGATGCTAGGGGCTGAGTAAAGAACAGCAAGCAGGCTGAGAGGGAAATCCCTAAGCACTGGGTAATGGCTGCATGAGCCATCTTGAGGATCACAAAGATCATATGATATTAAAATAAAATGGCCATTTTAGTGGCCATCTTGTTGCATGGTCATCCATATTGCTGTCTGTAGAATGCATAGATTACATCCATGATAGCTAGAATAGGAAATCTCTTTCCTGTTTCTCATGAAGTTTACTAGAATATTGGTTTCTCTAGAAATGAGAATAAGACAAAACCACAAAAAGGTATCCTTGTAAATTCATATGGTGCTGTGGTTGAAAAGGTGACACACAAAACATATGTAGTTGAACAAGTGTGAGTCTACTATTTAATTGTGGCTGGAGCCCGATGATATGTTAAGCTTGAAAATTTATTGGCTGTAACAGAATGGAATTCTTCCATCCCACTGAAATCTCTGGCAGCCTTTGGATATAGCATCTGGCTTATTAATTTGGCCAGTGGATGAAAGTTAATCATGCTTCAGTCCTTCCAAGGATCTAAAAATTGGATACACAAAAATCACGGACAGGCACAGTGAACACTGGTGTTTCCTCCATGGAATTCCTAATTATGTTACTGCAGATTTTGTTTGGAATGTGTTGAATGGAATGGCAGACCGACAACAGGCTTCTTGTTTTTTCTAGGGAGAGTTGCTATTCTGTAATTATTATCATCTTTTCTGGGGGCAATAGGAAGAGTGTTTAATCAAAGACCAGACAATTGAGGGAATCAGTTCACTTCTTGTTGCTTTATTTTCATGACATAATTTGAATAACAACAGAAAAATAAGGGTGGTGGTGGTGATGAGAAATAATTAAAATTGATCTGATGAAAATTGTGGGTGGGCACTCAAAGCAAATTTTTTTGGGGAAAAAACAAAACCTAATTCTGGGATCAAGATATCAAGTAAGTGGTGGAAAATGGCTTAGGAAAAATGCAGGCTTAGGAGAAAAGGGAAAATTTAGACTCTTTCTCCTTTTTGCCCTTTTCCATCTTTCTTTAAAACAGTATTAAAACAGCACCTCAGACAATTCTGTTTTTATTGGTACTTTAAAACATTTTTATTTTATTGATTCAGAATTTGTAATAAATTTAAAACTAGGGGCCTGAGGTTTACCTTTATAATATTTCTTTTTAAAAATGGTTAGGAAGCAAATACATTTTTTCAAATATAAATGATAGATTAGATTCTAAGTTCTTTGAGGACCAAGACTGTCTTTTTTCTCTTTTCACCCCCTTTCTCTTTTCTCCCTCTCTATTTCTTTCTCCCCTCCTTTTCAGTCTCTCTTCTCTCCGTCTCGGTCTCTGTCTCCCCACTCTCTTTCTTCTGTCTCTTGTTTCTCTCCTCCTCCTCCACTCCTTTTCCTTTCTGTCTCTGTCTTCCTCCATTCTCACTTCTTTCTTCTTTCTCTCCTATCTTCTGCCCCCCCCCATTAAGAACAGTAGAAACACAAAATCCTTTGTTAGAAACATTGTCAAGAGAAAGCAGTTACTTAATGACCAATTCTGTCTGTCTTTCTGTCTGTCTGTCTATCTATCTATCTTCTAAGTCTAGAAGATTTGGTAGTCTGTTTCATCATTAATTTCCAATTAAAAATATCTAAATCATTAAATTTCTAAGTAGGAAGGGCCCCTAGTGGCAGCCCAATCCAATTTTAATCTCCCTAGGGAATCCCCACTGCATCATTCCCTATCAAGAAGCTTGATGACTCCAATGAGGAGAAACCAACAGCCTCCCCAGTCAGGCCATTACACTTTGGGGCCAATCTGATTATTAAGAATTTTTCTCTTGATATCAAGCCCAAATCTGCCTCTTTACTCTTCTATTTTTTGCTCAAGGACTAGCTTCTACATGATTCCCCAGCTACTAATGACTTCCACTTTTGCCTTGTTAACTACCTTACATTTATTTTGTATTTATTCTACACATATTTGTTTTTAAAAATTGTAGGCACTGGATAAGACAAGCACCAAGAAACTCATTTTTCATCTTTGATTTCCTACTACCTTAACATAGTGCCTACAAGAGTAACAGATACTTAGTGATTGCTTGAACTCTTTTTTGCCTGGTTCTACCTTCTGACTTTTACATGATAGCCCTTCAAATACTTGGAGGCAGTTGTGTGTCTTATACATTTTCCTTTCTCCAAGATTTGTAGTTCCATCATTCCAGTTGTGTCCAACTCTTATGGTTCTACTTGGGGTTGTTGGCAAAGATAATGGAGTGGTTTGCCATTCTTTTTCCAGCTCATTTTACAGAGGAGGAAACTGAGGCAAAAAACATTGTGACTTCCCCAGGGTCACAAAGGTAATGTTTCTGAAGCCAGATTTGCATTCATGAAGATAAATCTTCTTGACTTTAGTACTGACACTTCATCCACTGCACACCTACCTGCCCCTTCTTCAAGATAAACATGCCCAGTTTTTTCAACTGATCTTCACTTGGCATAATCCAGAGGCTTTTCACTATCTTGATTGTCTTCTTATATTGATGATCTTCCTAAAATGTGGGGCTCAGAGCAGAAAATAAAGTGCTTTTCATGGAAGTACAATTCAATCACTTTGGTAGAATTTTGCTCTTGGTTATAAAAGTGTGTGTGTGTGTGTGTGTGTGTGTGTGTGTGTGTGTGTGTGTGTGTGTCTAACATCAGGTGAGAAAAATATCTTGCTCGACCGTCTGCAAATTTAACCAACTGGGTTTCCCATAGCCTTAAATCCATTATGATTATGATTCAGCATCCCTGAGCTGACACAGTAAATTGGTGATTTACTTACATGGACCAGACATCCACCTTTGGACCATATTTCTTATGAGCCAGCAGTTCCGGGGCAGCATAGGCTGGACTTCCACACTGAGTGTTTAACAGCTCCTGAGAAAGACCCTCCAGCTTCATAATGTTGCTCAAGCCAAAGTCTGAAAGATTTACAAACAGCCAGACCTAAAACATTCAGCTTTGACAGAGA
This sequence comes from Myrmecobius fasciatus, assembly GCA_023553655.1. NCBI lineage: Eukaryota > Metazoa > Chordata > Mammalia > Dasyuromorphia > Myrmecobiidae > Myrmecobius > Myrmecobius fasciatus. The sequence goes on from JAJPUD010004890.1 coordinate 58,772, forward strand.
CCACTTAATTCTTTTGACCAGTGGTCTGCGTGAAATTATAAGAGTAACCATAAACCTTATAGTACTTGACTTGTGGAATGCCTTCTTTCTTTGACCAGAGTAGCACTTCTTGGAGGGATATGAATATGTCTACAGTAAAGGCACAGGAACTTTCCTTAAAACCAGTTTTCATAGTTCCTCAAATTACACTGTTCTCTTTTAACAAGTTCTGGAATTTTCCCTAGATCCCTCCTCTCACTTTTAGGTTGTACAACAGCATGTCAGACAGTTAAAAAACCCTGGATAGAAGACCAGGTACAAGAGCATGGCTGAATTACTACTTCATCTTTGTAATGAAACTCATTCTTGCCTTGGAAGGCTGTCTGAAAAAGTACCCTTTTTTGTGTGTGGTGTGTGGGGAGATTTAAGGGGGATATGGTTAAGTGACTTGCCCAGGATTACATAGCTAGTAAGTGTCTGAGGCTACATTTGAATTCCAATCTTCCTGATTCCAGAACCAGTGATCTATCCACTGCTCAAAAAAAAGTACTTTTTAGTCCTTAAAGCCCCATGGAAATGTGAGTTTAAATACTGGGATATACAAATGATTCTGTGACTTTGTCTCTGAGTTTATTCCCTTTGACCGTGGGAACTCATCCATACCTACTTACATATCAATTAATATAAATTTATTAAGCACTTAATATATTTCCACAGTGGCAAGTCCTGAGGATACACAAAGAAGCAAAAAAAAAAAAAAAAAGTTCTATCCCTCAAAGATGTCACAACCTAATGGAGGAATTTGTTTTTCAGTTGTTTCAGATTCTTTGTGATTTTATTTGAGTTTTCTTAGGAAACATGTTGGAATGGTTTGCCATTTCCTTCTCCAACTCCTCCAAATGAGGAAACTGAGGGAAGTAAAATTAGGTGACTTACCTAGTGTCACACTAGTAAATGTCTGAGGCTAGATTTGAACTCAGGTCCTTCTGACTCCAAACCCTATGCCTTAACCACTGTATCACCTAGCTGCCCTTTGGGAAGATGACAAAATTGCAGTAATAAGCAAGCAATTATACAGAAATTATATGTAGGATAAATAAAAAAATAATTAAAAGAAGTAAGGCAATAGTATTAATGGGAATTGGGAAAAGCTTCTTGTAAAAGATGAAATTTTAGCTGGGACTTAAAAGAAGTCTCAAAATTCAGGAGGGAGAGCATTCCAGGAATAGTGGGTAGCCAGAGAAAAAGACCAGAGCTGAGAATGTGAACTGTTGTTATCATTATATGGAATGGCCAACTATGCTCAAGTATGAGAGTTGCAGTTATCTTTGTAATAAGCAAAATGTTTTGTCTGATTCTTAGAAAATCAACAACAATGAAAAAAGCCCAAACATAGCTTCCCTTTCTGAGACAGGATTCTATATGTCCCAAGTCAACCAGCAGGGAGGCAATTTCTGGGAAGGGAAGAAGGGAGAAAAGCAGAGGAGAGGAATTTTTCTTTCATTTCTTTATCACTTTGATCTTGCCTCCTGAGGTCATAGTAATTCTAATATAAGTGATGGGTCAGGTATGAAAGACTCCCTCCTATCTGGGTTTCCTAATCTATGTGTTGTAGACATAGAAGTGACTAAAACTGGAAGGAACTTGGGACATTGGTCTTTCTAACCCCTTTAGAAAGTGGGAAACAATCATAAGGAGATTAATAATTTAGCAAAATCAAAAATAGGTGGGGATTGGCAGAGCTGAGATAACCCCAGAAACTGAATAAATCCAGAAAGCTTTTGATTATACTTTGCTACTCTTTGCTTGATCCCTAATACCCCAATCCAATATTCCTTCCCTAGTGATTATCTCATTTTGTAGATGGAGAAACAGGATCCATAAGGGGAAGAGACTCATTTAGTATCACACAGCTCACCATTAACACAACTATCCTCAAAACCAGATCTTCTAGAATGTATCACAGGAGCCTTAGGTGGTGCAATGGATAGAACACTGGGACTAGAACCATCAAGACTCATCTTTGAGTTCAAACCCATCCTTAGACACATACTGGCTGTGTGATCCTGAACAAGTCACTTAATCCTGTTTACCTCAATTTTCTCATCTGCAAAATGAATTGGAGAAGAAAATGACAAACCACTCCACTATCTTTGCCAAGAAAATCCCCAAATGGAGTCATAAAGAATCAGGCACAATTGAAATGACTGAATAACAATAGCAGTAGTATCCTTTCCAATGGATCAGGCTGCCTTCCTAAAATGACTCTTCATTTGCTCTTGTTAATATCTCATTCCTTCACCACACACATAAAATTCCCCTCTGGACTTAACAGAATTATTAATAATTAAGCAATATTAATAATTAACAAAATTTCAATAGAAAAGTTGACATTGCCATCAAATTATAATCTTCAGTGCTTTTTACATAGTAGGTATTTAAAACTGTTTACCTGAAAGTAATAAAATAATAAACTACTTTAGTTATATGTGTATGATAAAGGATTCCATCTATTTCTTCTGACTTCAATATTTCTCTCTGTGGTGCTATTATCTACCCAGTCTTCTCTTCCAAATTATTGTACTAACTTTGGGTCCTTGCTTGCCATCCACATCGCATATTAGTCATTTACAAAGTTCAGTTCTATTGTTGTACCTTCTCTTATAACTGGTCCTTCCTTTGTCCCCCATGTCTGCCAACCTAACATGGGCTTTTATTACATATGTTGGAAGCATTAGTCTCCAAAAAGACTTCCCTTTTCTACTCTCTTTCTAGTTTAGTCCACATCTCACATGCTTCTAGAGTAATTTTCCTTAAATATGGACTTGGTTATGGTCATTCCTCTGGTCAAAGACTTACTGTGCTTTGTTTTTGTCAACCATGAAAAGTTCAAACTTCTTGATCTGAGATTCAAGATAATCCACCATCTATTTTCACACTAATTCCCCACCTAACTTTCCACTACTCACTCTTTGTTTCATATAAAACTTTATTTTAGCTACTTTGATAGTGCTCTACTTCTTGTTCCTAAGGACTTTCACCATGGAGCATACAAAGTATTTCCTTCTCTTTTTACAAACTTAGCTCTGTACTTAAAAAGACTTATCTTTCTCATTGCCTATTGAATTTGTTCAAAACTCATCTCAAAATTCATCCTCTGAAAAAACCTTCCTTATTACTGTTATTTAACAAACTCTGCCTGCTCAACCCAGATCTAGGTTGTACAACCAGTCACTATTATAAAGTTGCAAATAATTAAAGTTACAAATTAAATTATAACTAAAGTCAATATAAAGTTATAAAGTTTTAATTGATTAGTTTTGTGGTAATGGAGACTAAAACTGATTTTTAAAAACCCTCCTTATTTGTAACAACTTTTATGCCATAGGAATTAAGGTTTTTGTTCCATACAAACTACTTTGAATTTATTTGTCCTTAATTACATTGTAGCAGAAAGTTACAAAAGGAAGCCAAATTTTCAATTTTCCATATTCTCAATTATATTCCAATAAATATATTTTGAAAATAAAATAATAAACTAGTGTGATTATGGGTTTATAATATAGATTGTTAATCAAATGAAGCATTGTAGTTTGGCTTAAAAATAGTATAGACTAGAGAAGAGCTTCTGAAAATTCCTTCTAGTTCTGTGATTCTGTAAATTATTGATTATAAAGGTGTCTAACAAAATCAGCCATTTGATCAGCAAACATTTATTAAGTGCCTACTCTGTGCTAGGTTCTGGTCCAAGTACTGGGGATACAAATACAACAAATGAAACAATCCCTATTCAAGAACAGCTTAAGTGAAAATGAGGAAAATAACAAATATATTATATATAATAAATAATACATATTATATATAATACATATACATGCATTGTATTAGATGTGCTTTATATATTATTTACATATAACATAATATATTATAATTAATAACATATAAAGCATATTTTTATTTATATATTTATGTATATTACATATATAAACATAGAATGAATAAATGTAAATGCACAATATTATGCATATGATTGTACATATGCACTCATATATACATGCATTTATACGTATGTATATATGTATATATATGCGCATGCACACCCACACACACACACCCACACACACACACACATATATATATAAATATATGCAAAACACACATAGGGCAAGAAGGACCTACCCCAGCAGTTTGGGAAAATCAGAAAAAGCTTCACAAAGCTGGTGCTTAATTTTAAGAGAGAACTCTATGGGACAGAGGTAAGAAGGCTTGGGGCCATTCCAGATGTGGTGCCTCTGCAAAAGCTCATATCATGTGTGAAGAACAGAGTAGCTAAACTTATACTTACCCACAATCTTGATATTATTGTTTTCATCTAAAAGAAAATTTTCGATTTTCAGGTCCCTAAAAGAGGATGAGAAATAAGGTAAGCTTTATTAGATGGAAGAAACAACTGCTATTTTAAAATATTATAGTTGTGCACATAATATTTTCCTTCTCCTTGCAGCTTCCCTCTCCTATTCATTTATGTCTAAAATGTTAATGGATATTTCCACAACAAACTAGAATAATAATAAAAATTAATATTAATATAGGACTTTGAGGTTATCTAAGTACTTTACACATTTCATTTAATTCTGACATTTTGTGAGATAGGTATTCTAGGTACCTTCCTAAAGCATTCTACATTTCCAATTTTCATACACATGATAATAACATCCCCCACCACCCTGCATTTTAATGATTCTGGTTTCTTTGCTGTGCTTTGGATAAAATACTCCATCTTTCAAATTGGAAAATTTTCACTGGGTATCTGTCCCCCATGCCCAAAACTCTCTCCTCATCTCTGTTGCCTGCTTTCCCTGGCTTCTTTGAATTCTCAGCTGGTGTCCAATGGATTGAACTCTGGGTTTGGGGTCAGAAAGGTTTGAGTTCAAATCTAGCCTTAGAGATTTACTACCTGCTTGATCCTGAGCAAGTCACATAACTGTCTGCATTAGTTTCCTCAACTATAAAATGGGGTTAATAATAGAGCTGTTATGAGGGTCAAATGAGAGGTTTGTACATAGGAAATGCTATAGAAATGCTGTCTATTCTAGCTAAAACTTCATCTTCTATAAGAAATCATTCCTGATTCCCTTAATGATAGAAACTTTACTTTCTTGATTATCTCTTCCATATCTAGGATATATATTGTTTGCACATAGTTTTTTACATATAGTCTCCCCTATTAGGCTGTGAGCACCTGGAGAATAAGGTCTGTCTTTTGCCTTCCTTTATATTCCTAGTGTTAACAGTAATAACTGATATATAGTAGGTCCTTAATAAATATCAGTTAACTTACTTATTATACTGGAAAATTACTGATTAAACTGGAAATTTGTTCAGGGGCTATCTGTCTAAATCATCTCACTTTGCAGATGAAATAATTCAGTCTGAGAGAGATCAGATAATTTTCTATGAGGTCTTTCTTGACTCCTGAGATGCTCATGCTTACCTCTCATTCAAATTAAAAATTGAATGTACTTATATGGGTATAAGTTGTCTCCCCAAATGAATGAACATTCTTAGGACAGTAACTATCATTTTTCTGTATTTGTATACACAATACCTGATATATATTGAATTTCTACTGATCAGTTGAGTGGTGGCCCAAGGTTTTCATATATAGTAAGTACTAGCTAGATCATAACCATATGTAATAAGTACTAAGTAGATTTTAATCCAGAGCCTTTGACTTTAAATTTAATGCTCTTTCCAGGGCATGAGAAAATTGTTTCAATTTGCCGTATTCTTAGAATGGCCAGTGACTTCTGGAATGGATCCCAAAGATTATTCCTTGATTCTTGTGCATTTGATCCTGGACTAGTTGCAACAGCCCAAATACACATGTAATGGGCTCAGTCTCTGGATCCTGGACTTCCAGATCTTGGGTAACTCACTCTTTTGACTTTTTGAAAATCATGAGGTAATGGCCTCCAAATTCCTTCAGCTCCAAATTACTGGATTGCCAGAACATTAATTCATTCAAAACGAGAGGTATAGATTATGAGAATGAGGAAATCAAAATCTACTGATAATTTTTACAATCCTAAATTCTAATTATCAATGGATCTCTTCCCTTCAACTCGCAATCTTTTTATTATAACTTCTAGAGATGAAAATAAACAGACCTCTCCTATTTTCTCTTTTGTCTTACATACATTATAATGTTGGGGATTGTCAACCCATCAAAAATGGAGTGCCAAGCAGAAAGTTCTTAATTTTCTTATACTCTAGAAGTGATATGGGTACTATGAGTTAAATCTATTATTTTTCTTTTAATAGCATTTTATTTTTCCAAAATTATGCAAAGAGAATTTTAAAAATTCATCTTTGCAAAACATTGCATTGCAAATTTTTCTCCCTTTCTCCTGTCTTCTCCCCTCCCCAAGACAGCAAGCATAATATAGGTTAAACATGTGCATTTCTTTTAAACATATTTTCATATTTGTCATGCTGCATAGAAAAATAAGATCAAAAGAGAAAAAACAAGAGAAAGAAAAAAAAAGCAAATAAGAACAACAAAAAAGGAGACTATATGATCCACATTCAGTCTTCATAGTTCTTTCTCTGTATGTGAATGGCACTTTCTATCACAAGTCTATTGGAATTTCCTTGAATCACCTTACCTCATCATTGTTGAAAAGAGCCAAGCCAGTCACAGTTGATCATCACATAATCTTGTTACTGTGTACAATACTGTCTTGGTTCTGCTCACTTCACTTAGCATCAATTAATGTAAATCTTTCTAAGCTTTTCTGAAATCAGCCTGCTCATTGTTTCTTACAGAACAATAATATTCCATAATATTCATATACCATAACTTATTCAGCCATTTCTCAACTGATGGGCATCCACTCAGTTTCCAATTCATTATTACTACAAAAAGGGCTGCTAACAATATTTTTGCATATGTGGGTTCTTTCCCTCTTTTTATGATTTCTTTGGAACAGACTAAACAGATAGAGTGTACTCTATCTACTATGACACTGAACTGCCCATCTGTTTTAGAATTCTTGTCTCCTAACAGACACAACATGGTTTATTCACATGGCCATATTGTTAGCAGACAAGTGTGATCAGTATCTGGTTTTGGTGTGTCTTGCATGAAGAATTTCAAGAACTTTGAGAGAAAGAAAAAAAGTATCTTACCTGTGGACAATGCCATGGTGATGGAGGTGGCCCACAGCTGACATGATCTGCCTGGTGAACCTCCTTACTTCCTTTTCATTCAGTTTCTTTTGGTCATAGATCTTATCTAGGAGATCTCCACCCAAACATAGCTCCATGACCATGTAATATGAGTTTTCTGTCTCCAGAGTTTCATACAGCTGAACAATATGAGGGTGCTTGACCATCTGCTGAATGCGGGGCTCCCGCTTCATATTCTTTAAAATATAGGAGTTCTGTTGGGCTTTTTTCTTGTTGATTACTTTAATAGCAACCTTCATCAGTGAATACAGAGAAGAAACTACATGAAATACAGCAACTAGTTCTGCTCAACCAAAAAGCAAAACCTTGATGAATCTTGAAGGCACACAAACAAAACTAGGAGTGAGGAGGATTAGGTAGTGACAGGAGTCAGGTTTTTTTATCATTTGTAAATGACTATAACTCCACATTCTTAACAAATACATGAAATTTTAATTAGAAACTCCTAACAACCATGTGCAGCCAAATAGAGTTTGTCTTTGGCAATCCACTAGCTTTACTTTGGGAGATATTTTTTTGGATGTACATAACACCTGAGTCCAAATCTTGTTTGACCATGGAGGAATAACTAAACCTCTCTTATCTTCAACTAATATCATCTTCTGTAGAGTGGAGATAACAATAGCATCTACCACAAAGGTTTTTATGATAATAATATTGTTAATAATAATAATAACTGGCATTTATATAGCTCTTTAAGGTCAAAATGCTTTAACTATGAAATCTTATTTGATTCTCACAACAAATTGCATAATAGGTGCTATTATTATCTCCATTTTGCAGTTGAGGAAACTGAGACTGAGAGAAAGATAGTAAGTGATTTGCCCAAAGTCATAAACAGGATTTGAACTCAAGCATTTCATTCTATCTGCTGAGAGACCTATATGTAAAGCAATTTACAAACCTTTAAAGTTTGTAATAACAAATTAATTAGTATTTTGTTTTGACATCATCAGGCAATATAATCAAATTAATATTAATTAGTCAAATTATTGATCAATAATTAAAATAATTAATTTTGATTAGCTATTTTTGACAATTAATGAAGCATTGACATTAAAATATTATTATCATGAATAATATTTATATGGAGGCAACTAGGTAGCACAATGGATAATGTGTCAGAGTTGGAGTCAATATAACTAATGAATTATGATTTTAAATCTGTCTTCAGATATTTACTAGTTGTATAACCCTGGGCAAGTCACTTAACCCCTATTTAATTCAGTTTCTTTAACTCTAAAATGAGGTAGAAAAGGGAATGGCAAACTGCTCCAGTATCTTTGCCAATAAAACCCCAAGTGAGGTCAGGAAGTATTGGACACGACTGAACAAAAAAAGGAGAGAGATTAAGTAACTTCTTTAAGATCACATAGGAAAGCAATGTCAGAGGTGGGATTTGAATCCAGATCCTCTAACTCCAGGGCAAGGGCTCTTCTGATCACAGCATAAATTTAGGAACAAGATAATAAAATTTGCCATGGAATATTTTAGGAACATCATCTATTTCTTCTATCACTTGCTTCTTTGTTTCTTTTTGCTATAAAAATCCTAATAGCAAAAAGATTCAATCTTTCACTTTGCTGAGCAAAAACAGAGCGACAGCTATTTTTTTTAGAAACCCCTAGTTGACAATGTAAATGTTGGGTCTTTTTCTTTATTCTCTGACTTTGCTGGCATCTCCTCTGAAAATATCTTCATCATATATCTTAGTATGCTCAAATTCTAAACACTATAACCTTGCCTGGAAAAAGACTTCATCTTGAAGACATACATTCACTGGCCCCTAACTGTAACTTATGGAAAAACCTCTGAAATTCTGGTCTATTTATGCTTTACTCCCTCACTCCCTCAGTCCCTCCTCCCATATGCTCACAGATAGGGAATCATATGTTAGTTGTGGCTTGATTGAGTTTGTCAAAGTGCATTTACCTTTTCACCTGTGGGAAGATGCAGTCCCTCCATCACTTTGGCAAAGGAGCCCTTGTTGATCATTTTCCCTACTAGATAAGTCCCAACTTGTTTGGTGTGAGGGAAAGTATTAGCTGTTTCTTGAGACATCTTCCTAAAACATGCAGGAATCTGTAAATCCATTCTTTTCTTCTTTTTCTTCTTTTTCAATTCAGGTAAAGCTCTGTCCAGATTGGTAGTATCTGTTAGTAGGCCATTCAAGGTTGTTTTAACTGCTGCAGGCATCTTCATTGACACTAAACATAGCCTGGCAGGGATAGCCTGTGATTAATAACAAATATCAATCTTAACAGATATTTCTGAGCTTCAGGGAGAGTGCAGGGACTGACTCTTTCTCTTCACCTATTTCTATTTTCCTGACTTCTTGACCACAGGCATACAGATCAGCTCAAGCAGAATCAATGTGTAGATTATTAACCAAACCTGATACATGATGCCAATTAATGGCCCTTCACTGCCACTTCCTTGATACCCAATCCCAGTCCTTACCTTGAATAAACCATTCCCCTTCACAAACCAAGTGTTAAAGCTTGCCAAGGCTTAGCCAATCAGCTAAATTAAAATCTGCCTTTCTGAATGGATCCTGGGGCTAAACTCCTTGTCCCTAAAGGCATCCTGTGACTTTGGAGGCAAATAAAGTAATGAAATGCAATTAGCTAGAAACTTGTGGTAAGGGTTTAAACAAGCTCTCATGCTGAGGTTACATTAATACCCCAGAGAACACAACCCACCTTACTGATTTTTATTGTCCAAAAAGAGAGGTTTTTCAAATCTTTTTTGGAAACATCTATTTTATATTTAGACCAAAAAGTTGATCCAAATTTGCATCTTTGAAACCTTTATTTTTTTTTAAAGCAAAAAACTGTCCTGCACTTGAATTCCAAGAGGAAACTTGATATTCTACATGTAAAGAGCAGAGTCTCTTTTAATGACGTTTTAAAACATTGTATGTTTTAACAACATCCTTGTTGCTGCCTTCAACAGGTGCCTTCTTGCCTGCCACACAGAGGCAGATCATATTCTTAACCATTTACACTTAATTTAGAAGATCTAAATTGAACTTTTGGTCAGATCTGGCTGTTGCATAAGATACTTCAATGCATAAAACACAATGCATGTGACAACTTGCAGAGCTGTGCTGCCTCTTATATGTCAGTACTTATAGACAGAGATGCTAGGGTGGAGTGTTTGGAGCTTTGCCATAGGGTGCCAAATTTAGGGGGTGTTGTTGGTACTTGTGGTTCTTTAGCAACCTAGAAATAACAAAGCACCTCTTAATTAACCATGATAATTGTTAAAATAGGAAGCTATCAAATTGTAGACTATGTTGAAGCTTTCTCTCATTTTTCCTTCTCTCTACCCTTCTCTCACCCCAATATGAAGGCTCTATTCTATGTTCCTTTGCCCTGCACAGGTGCAAACATTTCTAGTTCCAATTCTGCCAAAGGATTCTCTCTTTCTGACACAAGGTAAACTTTCACCACACAGAAGGAGTTCAGTTAACTCATTCCATTCCTTAAACTAAAGAAACTGGAAACCAAGCACTCATTTATTATATTGTCTTAATAAGATACAGTCCCATTTCAATCAGTGATATTTCACATATATGTCCTTGCTTATGCCATAATAACTTTTGGAAGATTTGCCCAGTTTTGATCAAATTTCATATATGGGCATAAAAATTATTTCAAGTGTGTTTTGTACAGCAACCAAAGTATATCAGCAACTCCTTCACTGAAAACAAGTGAGATTTTTTTCTGTGGAGAGAAAATTGGCTCTGGAGTCCTAGGGTATGAGCTCAAATCCCTCTTTTGAATTTATCATCTGTGTTGTTTTGGTAAACATGATTTAATCATCTCAGTTTTGCTGTAAAATAAGGGAATTTAACTACTTGGCCTCTGAGGAAATGTCCACAATAATGATTCTCGTAAACATACAAATTTAGGGGGAAAAACTGAAGTTAAGAAAATATTTTTTGCCAGTAGATGAAAGGAAGATAGATGATATGTAAGGAAGTTAAATTTCAATAGATTGAGGTTTCTGTATATGAAACTCTGAGTATGATACCTACCTAACACAGTAGGAAGAATAATTCAGTTCAGCTAAGTGTTTTTGGTTTAATCTTTTTAAAAGTATAAGAGGGACATAGTTCATGTTCACAGAAAACTTAACTTGTCATAATTTATTAACATTAAAACAAAGGATACAGAGAGGGCATGTGTCAGCCTATGATATTGCCACCTTGGTCCCTTTTGTTCTGATTCTAGAATATGTCACAGTACACAAAAGGTCTATCCAGATGGTGACCAGTTTTGTTAGCACTGTAGGTTGATTTCACTGGCAACTGGAACTTTGGGTTTATAGAACTTTATATAAAAGATTAAACAAAGAAAATTAGAGCCTTTTACAAATCTTCCTTCCCTTTTTTTTTCTTGAGCAAAGATATCAATCCTGATCAATTTTACTTAGTATCCAATCAGTGTCTTTTTGATGAGGTGCCAAGAAGAAAAAAGGAAACCAATTAGGAAGAAAGTATAATTACTTTTGTGTTCTGCCCTCAACATCATTGCCTTCACTAACTAAGGGCACAGTACAGAGAAATTGTTATTCTAGATATCCGGTCAAATTTTCTCAGTTATTTGACTTCTCAAACTTTTAACCCTCAACCACAACTACTCCAAAAATACATGGAAAGGATGAAATAGATTAACTAATTTGAGGTAAAGAAGCTAGTAGGAGAAATAAAAGTCTTTTAGGTAGAATAGATATTTGAAATTATTTCCCCCTATTTTTATCCAGACAAAAAATTCCCCACTGGCTTCTGCTTACTATGCTTTGAAAAAAAAAATCTAATCCTAATGAGATACAACATTTCCCTTCAACCAGAATAATGGAAATAAATGAATGAACAGGAATAATGTTACTGTTTGTCATTTGATACCAATGAGGGACAATGAGAAAATTATTGACTCATGACACAAAGATTTAGACTTTGTTATATTATAAACATAAATTCTAGAAGAGATCCATGGCTCATCTAGAAGGACTTTTTAGAATAATTGTATAGAGTCATGGGGACAATCAAATCTCTATTTTTCTCTTTATTACTTGTATGGTCTTTGGCTAATTTTTCTGGGCCTCAGTTTAATCATCTATAAAATGAAGGTGAGAGGAAGTTAATTGGGTATTGTTTTAGATTCTTTCCTAAATCCATGATTTTATGATCTGAGTACTAGACTTCATTTGGAAATAGAAGATTGGCAGTAAAATGTGAGTTAGAATGGGTCAAGGGATGAAGAAGATAAGTCTAAGAAAGAAAATAATTCATAGAATTATTCATCATAAGATTGATTCATTAAAAATATTCATTGATACATATTATTATAGAAAAGCCTATGCTAGGCATTGTGGGGAATACAAATAAGTAGAATAAACAGTCCCTAACTTCAAGAAGTTTATAATCTAGTTGAGGAAAATACAGGAAAATTAAAAAGCAATTCTACATGTCAAGAGTTGATCCTTGGAATTTAGTATTCCAATGGAGAGTACCTCTTGAGAATATCAGATATATAGGCCTTTTTAGGTTAAATAGAGTAGAAAGAGCATTGGTTTTGGAGTCAAGAGACCTGGATTTAAATCCTAGTTTTGCTTATTATTTGTGGGACCTTGTCCCATTGAGCCACTTAGCCTCTCTTAAGATTTTATTGATGTGCCACTCACAACCAGCCTATAGTTCAGAGAGTGCACTGGGGTTAAGTGACTTGCCTGTGGTCAACACAACTAATAATTGTTACAAGTAGGTTTTGAAGCTCCATCTTGTGGGCAGTTAGGTGGCTTAGTGGATAAAACATTGGTCCAGGATTCTGAAAAGTTGAGTTAAAATCTAGCCTCAGATTCTTGTTAGCAGTGTGAACCTGGGCAAGTCTCTGTCTGCCTCAGTTTCCCCATTGGTAGAGATAATAGCACTTATTCCCACCCCTTGACCCCCTATTCCATGGTTATTGTGAGGATCAAATGAAATAATATTAGTAAAATGTTTAGAAAAGTGTCTAGCACAAAGTAGACACTTAAATCCTCTCCTTTTTCCCCTCTCTCTTATCTCTTCAAAATCTTTATAAGAAGGTTGTATTTTGGTTTCCTCCTCACATACTCTATTCCAGAATAAAGATATGTTATAGATGTGTGTCAAGATCTGCTTAAAACCAGAGTTTATAAGTCCTCACAAATGTGTTTCTTTTATTAGTCAAAGGAAAAGACATTTAATTGATAGCACAGCAATATAAGAATTTTTTTTGCCATAATTTTTGCCATGCACATAGAGAAATGTCCTCTCACAAGTTAATGCAACATCAGTTGAGGAGGGGACACACTCGTTGTCATATAACAAGGAAACACACAAAGTTAAACAGTTGTGTAGAGAATGCATGTGGCCAGACAACATATGACAAGTGCCCTTAACATTGCAGGACTGCTGATATATTTTAATAACATTAAATGACCTTCTTTCCACATTGACTTGGTATCTTTATTTTATTCTTCTCTGCTCTTCTCTGTAGGAATCTTCTGCTGCTGTCCTGTACCATTATCTTCTATTACCTGCTGCCCATTAGCTAATATGAGGCCTTAAGTTAGGGGCTGATCATTTTGTTAGCTTGACATCCCCAGGACCATCTTTAGATCTTTCAAAATCCTCAGCTAGCCATAATTTGCCATGAAGCTTCTAAACAATTTTTAAAGTCTTTTTTTGGAAGCCCTTTCATTTTGCTATTATACTGGATATCTCAAAATAAATGATAAAATTCCAGAAAGGACCTCAGTGTTCATTCAGTCTAAACCACATGTGAAACAATCTCCATTATAACATAACCAATAAATGACTGATCAGCCTGCTTGAACACCTCCAAGGAAAAGAAACACACAACATCTATCAGTAATTCTTTACATTTCTGATAGCTCTTAATTTTTTGGAAGTTTGTCTTGCTATTATGCATAAACTGACCTTTTGGTAACTCCCGATTCAGTTCTCTGAAACCCAATGACAAAAACTTAATCTTTCCTCTAAGTGACAGTCCTTCAAATACTTGATGACAGCCCCTTAAGTCTTCTCTTCTCCTCTCAAGGTAAACATGCTCAGTCTCTTTAACAGTTTTTCACATGAGTTAAAGGATCACATTGCTTTTAACTTTTATGCCTGACTCAGTAGGAAGGGTCCTCTTCCTCTACTCCCAGGGACACAAAATTGGAAGACTAAGGGGTTCTGATCAGTTCCACCATGCCATGCAAATCAACTTGAAACTAACACCTTTCATCTTTGTTCCTCTGTTCTATATCCCTGCCAATACTAAAATCATTGGTGTTTTTACAAAATAATCTTTGATGGTATTAAGGACATCCTAGATGAAGGTATATAGGCAAGATTTTTCAAATCATATTCCATAGTAAAATTCTATGTTTTTACAGCCAAGTAGAATTGAAAAGTACAGGAAGTCGAAGATCCTATCAAATTTATTTGTTGTTGATTAAAAAAGCTTAAACTGCAGTGTAGAAAAATGATGCCTTGAAGGCTTTCATCAAATTATGGGTATATTAACATCATGTAGGACTCCAAAAGGAGACTATGCAGATAGCTGGATTTGGAGTCAGAAGACCTGGATTTGAATGCTGCCTATGTTAATTACTCTCTAATATTGAACAAGCTTAACTTTTCTTGGCTTCAGTTTTTTTTTTTTTATCTCTAAAGTGAAAAGCTCAGACTAGGTGATCTTTGTGGCCACTTTATTTTGCCTTCTCAGACAAGGAGAATTATCTTTTGGCTGAAAAAAAATTGATTAACAAGTATTTGAGACTCACCTAAATAATAAGATAATAAGATAGCTACATTTTTATGCATTCAGGTCATCAGATCTAGAATAATTATAACCCAGAGTCCTGAAAGTATTGTAAAATGGTTTTACTAGTTCCTGTCAGTGATCTTTGAAATCTCATGGAGAATGGGAGGACTAAAAGAAAAGGGGGGAGCAAATATTGTCCTGATTTTTCAAAATAGAATTTATAAACCACGAGCCAATGAACTTGACTACTCAAGTAGGGGATGAGATGAATGCCATAGCTATGTTTTGCCTAGATTTCTGGAATGTATTTGACATTCATTCTATCTTTAAAACAAAATGAATAGATAATGGCTAGCCTTTAGTTGAGTGATTTATCCATAGTATAGGTGTTTAATAAAATGCTTGTTGAATTGAACTGATCCAGAATTGATTAAGTGACTGGTCATTCAATAGTAATAATTAATAGTCCAATTCTAACTAGTAAGTCTATGCCTTGTGGGGTTCTTTTGAGATCTGTCCTTGAGTCTATGCTGTTTTTCGCTTACTGCTCAATAAACTCTAATAGTTCCCCATCGCCTCTAGGATCAACTATAATTTCCTCCGTTTAGCCTTTAAAACCCTTCATAATGAAGTTTGAGATTTCAAACTTAAAATATGGCACTCTTTTTCCTATACTCCGTGGTTCAACCAAACTGAATTTCTTCTTATTCATCCCATATTGTTCCATTATCTTACTATCACATAATAAAAATAATACTTAGCATTTATACTTGTTTGATTTCTGTTCTCAAAGAGGATCAAAATGACATCACTATGTTGGAGTCAAGGTATTGTATATCTGACTGGGGCTGATCAGACTAATATAAGCTTAGAAGTCTTTTCTATAGGTTGGCAAAAAGAGTCCATATAAACATTTGGAGTAGAGATCTAAATTTGCACACTTCACATTTCTTTTGAGCTACTGAAATTTTGCTTAGGTCATAGAGCATAAAATCTTCTTTGATGTGGGCATGTCTTGCTGGGTAGTCCTGTGCCATTGTCTCCTTTGTCCCACAATCAATTCCAAAGTTTTTCCAAGATACCTTGAGAGTGACCTTGTATTGCAGAGTTTGAGTGCTTAACAGTTCAACTTAAGAAATGACCTCAATGTCTGGGACTTTTTTCTTGTCAGGTGATCTTCAGATCTTTCTATGACAATCAAAATTGAAGCAATTCAGTTGCCTGGCATGGTGCCGATATATTTTTCAGGTTTTACAGACGTAACACAATGAGTTCAGCACAATGGTTCTGAAGACTTAACACAGCCTAACACATCTCCTCTCTGACACTTTCCTTTGGAGTCTCCTAAACACTTTCTGTGCTCTGGCAATCCCTGTGCTAACTTATGTGTACATCTTTGGAAAGTATACTGCCAAGGTAAATAAACTTATCCACAGCATTCAAAATCTATTTGCTCTAACTGATGGTTAATAAGTGACTTGCCAATGTTTAAACAGCTAGCCATGGGTTCAAAAAATGCTGTCTTACAAGTATAAGATGGACGCAGCTAAACAGTAGTTTATCTGAAAAAGATCTGAATCTTCCAGTTTTATATGTAAATATGACATAGCAGTTATGACAAAAGAATGTGAAATTATGCTATATTAAGAGATGAATAATTTTTAGAAATGAGGAAGGTGATGATTTCACTCTATTCTGCTTTGGTCTAATGATATTTAGTATCTTGCATTCAATTCTGTATACCTTATTTTAGGGAAACTGATAATCCAAAGAACTTCAAGTTAATGCAAGCCTAAATGGTCAAAGGCCTTAATATAATGTTGACATATAAGGGCCAATTAAAGGAACTAGAAATATTTGGCTCTGCAAAAGAGAGAATTTGGGAGGAGGTGGATATACTTGAAGGGCTGTCATTGTGAAGGGATTAAACTTGTTCCATTTGGACCTATAGGGGAAAAAATAGGGCAGAAATTACATTGATGAAAATTTAGGCTTGTCAGGAAAAATGTCCCAATTACAGGTAGCCAAAAGTATAATTGACTACTTGAGAGTTTTCCTTCAAGCAAAGTTTGGATGGCTGCTAGGATATGTTTCTGGATGGGGGGGGGGAATCCTTCTTGCTTACGTACAGAGTGAACAGAGTTGTCACACATGCTGTATGACTCACTTTTAAAAAAATATATAGAATTTCGTTTTTTCCAATTATATGTAAAGACAATTTTAAACATTCATTTTAAAATGAAATTTTGAGTTGCAAATTTTCTCCTTCCTCCCTAAGACAGTAAGCAATTTGATATAGGTTATATATGCGTAATCATAGAAACCATATTAAATTCATTTTTTTTAAAATAATGCAACTCACCTACTCAAAATCTGCAATAATTCTCCATTGTCTGAGGAAGAAAGTGAAAATTCCTGATCCTGGAATTCAAGGTTCTCTTAGACTCTTATCCTATTCCAGTCTTTTCTTATTTTCCCTTTAGAATGCTCTATACTGTTGTCAGATCTAGCTCATCTCTCTAGACCTTAGTTCCTGCAGTTATTTTTCTTTGGAATGACTCTCTATCAGTCCATCAGTTTTTCCTCTAAAGCTTTTTAAAAAGTTTTCCAGGAAAAAGTGATCTTTTCCTTGAATTTGTGACTTCCCCTTTGCTCCATCTTAACTAGGCAGACAATCTCTTGTAAAGCTCTCTAAAAAGATAAACTCTTGGCTCTGAGATGTTTTTCACTCCTTAATAAACTGCAATAGCTCTGTAACATCTCTAGAATCAAATATAAGCTTCTCAGTTTAACTTTCTATTCTGTGATTGTTATTAGTGTGCACATTGCTTGTTTTATAGTAATCCTTATCCAACCTAGTTGTCCCAATTAGAGAAAGCTAAGGGAAAAAAAATTAGCTCTTCAGATATTATATATCTGAGAAATGGCTACTCTTCCCACAAGAGTTCTGCCTTGTGTCTGAGTCAGCCAATTAGTAGAAGGGAGCTCCAGCCTGGGAAAATCTGACAATAAGGTTTCAGAGCATGAAGCTTATCCTTCTGTCCCTTTTCCTTAACAAGTACCTTACCAAGTTTAGCTGTGACTATGGAGGCTTGTTCAGAAAAGGCCTTATTATAACTAAATTTGTTCCCTCTTTTATGTAGCCCTGTTCTAGGCTCAGGGATGAAAAAAAAATCAAACTTAGAATTTTCCATGGTGTGTACATGGATTTCAGAAGAGAGAATCTTCCTTTGTTAGGAAAAATTGTTTTCCATGTTCCTTAGAATACTGTCATTCCTGTATGATAGGAAAGGCTGTGAGACCAAATTGGAAACTTTGTGCAATATTGAAAGAAACTGATAGATCTGGGAAGTCCAACAGAATTAGACTGAGCCCCCCTGTCTGTCACCCCAAATCAGCTCTGCCTGCTTTTCTCCATTTCAGCATCTTTTATTCCTTGGTTTGGGAAGAGTGGGAAAAATGGAAAATAAGACTGTAAAATTTGTATTCATTTAAAAGGGGAACAATAGCTGACAGCCTTTACTCCTCCAACAACTTTGAAAGAAGCAGAAAACCTCTTTAGAAATGCAACAAACTTGATAGTTGGCTAAGCTAATCATTGCTATTATTGGGGACAGGCCCAAATTGACACCTTTGAGAGATCCTGAGGCCAAGGAACTGCCAAAAACATTTAAAAGTAATTTTTTTTTTTTTTTTTGGCAAAACATAGAGTCTTAAAAAAATTGCCCGGAGCAGTTTGTCTTTGTATTGGGAAACAGATTACTGTTACTGACCCTTAGCCAACTGAAGTCAAATTTTGAATATGAAAGCTGCCTTAAGCTAGGAGCAGGGGTGTCCATTCTGGCTGGGTTTGTAGCGTGTGTTTTAATGTCCTCTTACACTGACAAGGCCCAAGAGAAAGTTATAGAGTCAAAGGTTCATTAGTGGCTTCTAGCCAGTGCAAGATAGACTAGCAGAAAGGCAGCTGTGGGACAATCCTGGAGCTGACCACATTGGCTTCTAGTCAGAAAATGACTGTTTCAGAGTCATTCACCTGAAATTCTGGTGCATGTGATCTTTCTCTTAAATAGTAGAAGCATATTTCCATGGGGAAATGGGGAAGCAGAGGATGGAAAGGAGAGTGTGGAAAAAAATACCCTTTTCTGAATCCAATACAATTTAAAGAGCTGGAACAAGAGGGAAGAAGTGAGAGAAGTCATATTTCATTAAAATTCCCAATCCTTTGTAGACACCTGGCGTAGAAGACAATTTGCTGAAATTGCTGTTGTTAATATCAGAACAACTAGACCTGCATTATCTAGTTTTGTTGAATATTTCTCCCTAAAATATATAATATAGTAAGTAATTAGACAATCTGATTTTTGCTAATTATACTTGTAGCAAGCATTTATTTATTGTGCTATAGCTACCATCTTGAATTTCTACATATTAGCAAGAAATATTAAAAATTCTTCTATCTCAAATAAATTTCATAATCATTTATTATTACAGGTACTGTCTAAGAGTCTAGGATTACAAAGACAAAATCAGAATAGACTCTATCCTTAAGAATCTTACATTCTATTACTGGTTCATTTTGAAAAGCCACAAAAAAAGGGACATTCATCCTGACTACCATTTTGGGCTTCTGATATTTAAATAAGAAATTCTAGGGATTCCAGAAATTCTGTTTGGTTCTAAAATGTCTTTCAATATAATAATTATGATAGTTAAATTTATATAATGCTTACTATGTGTAAAGCATTTTATAATTATCTCATTTTATCCTTATAACAGTCTTAGAAGATAGATGCCATCATTATCTCCATTTAACAGAAGAAAAAACTAGGGCAAATAAGAATTAAACAGGTAATAAATGTCATCAAAGGCTGGATTTGAATTCATCTTCCTGATTCCAGCCTTAATACTCTGTCCAGTATGCCATCTAATGACCCCTGAATGTCTTAAAAACATGTCAAGTGTTACATCATGTTTATGGTGCAGTCCTCTGCTGGATATATGCAATACATCTTTCTGTTAATTTGATGTCAATGAATTCCTGTTCCTATTTTATTAATTCAGTTGTCACCAGCCTGATTCTTTTATTTTGGGAAGCAACCTTCATTCTCTGTTCTGAGGGGTACCCTATATAGTTCACAAGTAAATGTTGGTTACTTGCAAGAACAAAGTTATAGAGGGTTTAACTGGTTTCCAAAAATCATTTAAAATGTGAGAACTTTGAAAACTTTAAATGTAGCTATTGGGAGTCTATCTCGGTAGCACTAATCCCCAAGCAAGTTCCACTGTATGAAAAATGAGGCAGACAATTTTTCAAAAAGCAAGAGAAACCTCAACAGCATTCATCAAATGAAAACAATCTCATAAAATCAGCAACACCCTTTTAATAGTGATCTAGGTAGCGCCTATGTTCTAGGAGCCCTTGGACTTTGCTCTCTTGCCGCCCAATATTCCTGAGGTGTTCCATTTTTATGATTTAACTCATGCCCTGTCGTGTATTATTTCTGACTTCTTACACACCTTTTGGCAAGCATGCAGTTTACTTTAAAAGTTTCTGGTTGGCATGTGCAAGCTCAGCAGTTTTCAAGCAAGATTCCCCCCTCCCCCTTTTTTTAAAAAGCATTTATAATGGTCTAAGAAAGTGTAAAAATCTGGCTCTTTTCATCTCTTAAGTTCTCTCAAAGGTTAATTTGCATGAGGAGATGCCTACTAAAAAAAGATGGAGTTTACCATGTAAACCAGAAAACATTTAACTGGGTATCCCTAGCTTATAGAACAGAACAAATTACAAAATGTTAAAGCCCTTTGCAGATAATTAATGCTATCTTATAGTTTCCAAAATCTCTCACTGTGATTTATAATCTTCCTTCCAGAGATCCTGTGGTTTCCCCTTTGGAATAAAAATAATGGAGTTTAAATTGATATCCAGGCAATCCAAGAACATTCAAGAGTATATTTTTGAAAAGGGGATGGAGAATTCTGTAAACATTGGAAATGGAAAATGGTAAGTTGTTGGAAATATTTCCCCTGGGTTAGATGTCATACCATGCTGCAGAGCCCATTTAACCTGGGAATTCCACATTTCAGAAAGACTTTTTCTTCTTTTCTGATTGATATAACTGTTGGAAAGACAAGTATTACATGGTGTGCTTTTATCAATAAAGGTGCTATTCTCTATGAGTGAAGCATAATTAAAGTACATCAAAAGAAATGCTCAATTTTACAGAATCTACCCTAAATGTCCACACTGGCTATTTGTGCCCAATCTGTGGTAGAGCATTCCAAGGTCAAATTGTTTTGATCAGACATCACTGGACATACTGTACCTTAACACAAACAGAGTGATGTCATTTGTAGCCAAAGAAGAACTGGAGTTTATTATTGAACACAAAATAGATCATTTTAATTATATTAAGTTAAAAAGTTTTTGTACAAACAAAACTAATGCAGACAAGATTGGAAAGGAAGCAATAAACTGGGGAAAAATTTTTACATTCAAGTGTTCTGATAAAGGCCTCATTTCTAAAATATATAGAGAATTGACTAAAATTTATAAGAATTCAAGCTATTCTCCAATTGATAAATGATCAAAGGATATGAACAATTTTCAGATGAAGAAATTGAAACCATTTCTAATCATATGAAAAGGTTCTCCAAATCACTATTGATCAGAGAAATGCAAACTAAGACAACTCTGAGGTACCACTACACACCTCTCAGATTGGCTAAAATGTCAGGATAAGATAATGATAAATATTGGAGGGGTTGTGGGAAAACTGGGACACTGATACATTGTTGGTAGAACTATGAACAGATCCAATCATTCTGGATACCAATTTGGAACTATACTCAAAAAGTTATCAAACTGTGCATGCCCTTTGACCCAGCAGTGTTTCTACTGGGCTTATATCCCAAAGAGATCTTAAAGGAGGGAAAGGGACCCACATATGCAAAAATGTTTGTGGCAGCCCTTTTTATAATGGCTAGAAACTGGAAACTGAATGAATGCCTCTCAGCTGGAGAATTATTGAGTAAGTTATGGTATATGAATGTTATGGAATATTTATTGTTATATAAGAAATGATCAGCAGGATGATTTCAGAGAGGCTTGGAGAGACCTACATGAACTGATTCTAAGTGAAGTGAGCAGAATCAGGAGATCATTTATACATGGCAACAAGATTATGTAATGATCAATGCTGATAGACGTGGCTCATTTCAACAAGGAGACAATTTAGTCCAGTTCCAATGATTTTATGATGAAGAGAGCCATCTACATCCAGAGAGAGAACTGTGGAAACTGATTATGGATCACAACATAGCATTTTCACTCTTTTTGTTGTTGTTTGCTTGCATTTTATTTTCTTTCTCATTTTTTCCTTTTTGATCTGATTTTTCTTGTGCAGCAAGATAATTGTATAAATATGTATGTATTTATTGGAAAAATTAATTTGTGCAGAACTCAAATGGAATGGACAACTTTGGTAGATAGTGAATCCCCTATTCTGAGAAATGCTTAAGCAGGGGCTAGACTACCATTTATCCAGATATAGAGTAGATGAATTCTTTCTGGAGGGAATTGAACTACATGATCTCCCCTCTGAGGTTCTTTGCAAAAGGAAGATTCTAACAGTCTATGAAAAATGCATGTAGTTGGTCAATAGTCCTTTTCAGTTGGAACAAAGTGCTGTATCTGGACAATATGATAAATTGTTGGTTCAACAATGTCATTGAAGCTATTTCACTACAGTAATTAAATGAGCTGAAATGAGCTGCTCCATGTAGCTTTAGGCAACATGACATAATGAACTTGTAATCAAGATGACCTTGATTCAATGGCCTCTCCTAGTACTTTTTGTGCAATTAGGGGCAAGTTCTCTGAACTTAATTGTCATTATTTGTAAAATGGGTATAATGGTATCTATACAACCCATCTCTTATGATCCAGTTTAAGAAAAATTTACTAAATACCTATATACTTTGTGACAGGCTCTGGTTTGGGAATTAGAGGAAGGAATTAGAAAAGGAAGAAAAGGTCCCTGTCATCAAGACTCTTACATTTTAAGAGAATGTATGCCTATAAATAAAAAAATGCCTGAATGATATATAGATGTCAACACAATATGTACAAGACAGAACTCATTATCTTTCCCCTAAGCCCACTCCTCACCATTCTTTTAGTGAACCATGTTTGCAACTTAAGTCACCTATTATTCATTCTCATTCTTCCTATTCCCTTACATCCAATTAGTTGCCAAATCTTGTTAATTTTCCCTTTACAACATCTCTCTCATCCATTACCTTTTCTCCACTCCCACACAACTACCCAATATCTAACTGTTATAACAACTTCCTTGCAACTGGTCTACCAGGTGTCCAATCCATCATCCATATAGCTGACACACTGATAATCCCCAAATATCAAATCTTATGCCCTTCCTGCTCAGAAAGCTTCAATGGTTCTACATCATTTTTAGCATAAAATAAAACTCCTCTGTTTAGCATTCCTAGCCTTTCACAATATAACTCCAACCTTTTTTTCCCAATTAATTGAACTTTATTTCTGACATATTGTACTAGTGATGTGCTCATAAATATTTAAAAATGGATTTACCAAGGTTTGGGTGAGAAAGGTATATAGAATGTGCTTTTAAGTATAATCTGAATAGTGCTAACATTTTCTCTATCTCTTTCTTAAATCTAGACAGTTAGCAAAACAATAAATTAAGCCCTAATTTATAGTGTTTGCCAGTTTTTGAGGTGCAAATGTTTCCACTGACATTTTAACAGCTGGCTTTCTGGAGCAAGTATGGTACGACTCCATCCAACCTTCCCCAGTCCCTGAGTATTTATTTCTATGTCTGTGAACCTGTTTGTTTTTTAGTGAAATAAAAACTTGTTGAGGGCAGTAACTGTTTCCCTCTTCTATTTGTATTTTAAGTATCTAGGACAGAATTGACACAAAGTAGTTGGTTTTATGGAGGTAGCTCTGTGGCTCAGTGAATAGAACCTGGATCTGGAGTCAGGAAAACCTGAGTTCAAATCTGGTCTCATTCACTCATTAACTGTGATGCTGGACAAGTCACTTAACCTCTGTTTGTCTTAATCTGCTGTAAAAAGAAATGGCAAACAGCTCCAGTAACTGCCAAGAAAACCCCATAAAGGGTATGAAAAGTTAGACACAACTTGGTATAAATGGTAATTATTATTCTTGTACCTATTCTTGAGTACTTAATTAATTTGCAAGAATTTCACTATAACTTTGCAAATGATGAGACTGTGTTAGACACCATTCCAAGGCTGGCACAGAAGGGGAACAGGACTAATTTGGAATTGTTTGTTTGTGTGTGTGTGTGTGTGTGTGTGTGTGTGTGTGTATGCACATACAAATTATATATGTATATATAAAACTATAATTATTTAAGTATAAATATAACTATAAATATACATGTTATGCTAACATTTATATAGTATTTACTATGTGCCAGTCACTGTATTAAACGCTTTATAAATATTACCTCATTTAATAATAATAATAACAATAATAACCAATATTTATATGGCACTTAAAATGTGCCAGGTACTGTGCTAAGTGCTTTACAATTATCATTTCATTTGATCCTCACAATTATTATTACTATTATTATCTCCATTTTACAGATGAGGAAACTGAGACAAACAGGTTAATTGACTTGCCCATAATCATACAGCTATTAAGCATCTGTGGCTGAATTTTAACTCAGGTCTTCCTGATTTCAGGCTCAGAACTGTATCCATTATATCCACTGGCTGCTCCTATCTACGTATACACATGTGTGTGTTTATGTGTGTACATACACACATGTGTGTATGTATATTCACACATACACATGCAACAAATAAATCATTTGGAGACAAAAGCAAAAATAAGGGCCTTGTGTATTTTGTATATGTGTGCATATATACAACATATGTACCTTCATACAGGTATGCATGTGGTATGTATATATACTGATATCCAGCCACACACAATATGAGTGCATATACACATGTATTTATATACACACATATTTATATAACATGTGTTTATATGTATACAATACAAGACACAAAGTTCATAAGCCCCTTATTTTTACCTTTATTTTCAAATGATTTATTTACTACATACAAATCAATAGGATTTAGCCTGAACAAAACCATGTTGTAGTACACATTTTTAACTTTTAGATTATTTAAAAAATATTCAGAAAGAAGGAAATGTAAGGCCAATGGATTTCCCGTAATTGCAGAAAGGCTAATCTTTCTAGAGAGGTGCCTATGTTCTATCAATCAAACCCAAATAACTACCTCAATAACCCACAATTATCACTGACTATATAATTCACACATAGCATGTAATCATCTTAGGCACTGTTTTTATAATTAGCCCCCTGGTTTGCTTGGGCAGGAAGTGTAACCATTGTGAATTTGCTGTAAAGTAGCATGATTGCCAGGGCACGGTGCCATGGGCAAGCTGATTCACTCTTTCTTAGTCCAGGGAGAAAAGTTATAGTTCTTTTTTCCATAATAAAACATGAATGTGCAAGTATTCAGAATGGTCACATTCATTTGGTACTTAGAAAATATAGGCCACGTATGGAGTGTTAGACTCTGGGGAGGGTGCATTCCCATGCTGGGAAGCTAATTCAGCAAATGATAGTATATCTAGCCAATTTGAAAACAGAAAACAAAAGAATCCAAGTTGTAAATTCTTGCTCTTCTGAAATGACAAGTTAATTTAAACATGTAGACATAATCTTGGATTGGGAAAGTCCAAAACTTTCCCTAAAATGCCATCTCATTTAAAATTTTCCAAAGAAAATGCATTCAGATTGGAATTTTGACCTGCAAATGTGGCTTGATGAGTGAGTGAATTTTAGACACATATTTTGGAGGGGGACAATTTGTTCTATTCTAGACCAATAGTACAGTGAAAGGAGGACTGAAGTTGAGTCCAAAGAGAAAGGTTCAAATCTTGGCCCTATCACAGTATGATCTTGAACAAATAAATGCTTCAGGTTTTTTTTTTAATCTATAAAACAAATGGATATTGTTGTGGTGGTACATACCTGTAATCCCTGTTCTGAGGATGCTAAGACAGGTAAACATTTTGTTTTTAGATGTTCTAATTTGCAGAGGATTAAGCCAATGTTGTAAATGCACCAAGGTTGGAATAAAAGAAATTATGCCCTTAGAAGCAGAGGGCTACCAAGTTATCTTAGGAGGAGTGAATTAGCCCAAGTCAGAAACGGAGCAGGTCACAGTTCCTATGTAGATCAGAATAGGACCTTACCTGTGAGTAGCTTTTGTCCTTCCAGCCTGGGAGAGTTAGGGAGATCCAATCTTATTTTAAAAAAAAAGTTGAACCAGATGTTGCTGGTCTAAAATTACCTAGGAACTGCTTTGTATGCTTCCCATTTTCACATTAATTTCCTTCTGCATTATTTCCTATTGATTTTCTCTTCATTGTGGTATAATAAAAACATACTTGAATTTAGAATTTGTCTCCTAGTAATGTCATTATGTGACTTTGACCAAATCACTTCAGTTTGGATCTTTTTTTCTCATCTGTAAAATGAGGAGTTTGGATCTTTGGATTAGGTGGCTCCAAAGTCCCTTCCATCCAGACGTTTTTGGGCTATCTAGGACTCCTAAAGAGAGAAGATTCTTTCAATATCAATTGTTTTGAAAATCTTCACTGTAAATCAGAAAACAGAGAAAGAGGTGTGTGTGTATATGTGTGTTTGTGTGTGAGAAAGAGAGATGTTGGGGCAGCTAGGTGGCACAGTGGTTAGAGCACCAGCCCTGAAGTCAGGAGGACCTGAGTTCAAATCTGGTCTCAGACACTTCCTAGCTGTGTGACCCTGGGCAAGTCACTTAACCCCAATTGCCTCAGCAAAAAGCAAAAAAAAAAAAAAAAAAAAAAAAAAAAAAAAAAAAAAAAGAGAGAGAGAAAGAGAGATGTTTTGTGTTTAGGCAGAGAGAAGTTCTGTTTCCTAGTGATTGGGAGAGAAAGAGTTGGGTCTGTTGTTGGCCATAGAATGGGAATGTCATGCTCTCAAGAGTGTTGAGAATGGCAGAAGGAAGTTTCAATTTCCTTTTAAGACTTAAGAAACAGGAGATATCAAGCTTGGCAACCACATTCCTTATGTTCTGATGAGGATCCAGACAAAGTCCTGGTGACAAAACCGGATAAATTATCCTTCCCTTCAAAAATTCTCTCTTCCTAGCTTTTCTATTTCTGTTAATGGAGTCATCTTCAAGTCTTCACTTTCTCTCACATCCAGTCATCTGCAGTCTTTATTAGTACTACCTTACCTCAAAATGTCTCATATCCATTACTTTTTTTCCATGCAAATTGCCAACACCCAGTGAGGCCATCATGAATTTTTTTCCCCTGGATTTTGCTAATCACCTTCTCATTTTTTCCTTCACATAGCTGTCAAATCAACACTCTAGCACCTGCCTTTTCAATACTCCTCCAACATAATAAATTGATGTTCATAAATCATAAGTCTGACCTTGTTCTTGCCTCACTTAAGAAGTTCTAGTGGCTCTGCATTGTCTGCAAAATAAACTACAAATTCCTCATAATTGGGCTCCAGATTCTTTCCTGATGTATTGTTACCTTCTCTTACTATGATGGTCAACCACAGTGACTGTCTATTATCCACCCATCCATCTATTTATTTATGTATCTATTTATTATTTATTATCTATCTATGTACCTTTGTGCCTTTGCTCAGGTTGTATTCTTTCTTTGCTTCCTAGAATTCCTAGCTTCCTTGAAGACTCAGCTAAAATGTCACTTCCTATATACAAGATGTATCGGATCTCCTCAGTTGCTACTGCCCTCTTCCTCCAAATTATTTTGAATTTATTTATAAATATATTTTGCATTTACTTGTTAGTATGAATATTCACTTATCCACCAATAAACAGTAAGTACTTTTAGGGGGTGAACTATTTAATTTTTGTCCTTGTGTCTATCCCTTGTGCCAAGTACAGTATGCATGTAGAATGAGTGAACAATAGCTCTCATTGTTAAGAAGATCTTATTTATAGAAGGTCAAAATGTGATCCTTGGAATATCTCTTAGACTTTCATAGTCCCAGAACACTGAGCTTCCTTTCAGTACAAATTCTATTTGAGGCTCCCTTGAGGGCAGCCAATTATTATTACCATTATTTTTATGAGCAATGTATCATTTGTTGAGACAAAACTAATCCTTTTACGAGACTCCTTCCCTGCCTTTAGGGGTTATAAATGTCCAAACAATTCAGATATAAACATGCTTTAATCACACACTTTTACCACCAATTGAACAAGTGGTTAAATCTCAGTGGTGTGAAATTGTCTTCCTTTTCCCCTCTCTTTTAGACTTCTTTTTTTTTTTTTATGAAGAAAATGATTCAGTTGTAGTTGTATAGAACTAGAGGGGAGAGAGTGAAGTTAGTGCACCATGTTGTTAGTATTATTAATTTTGGTTTAGATTTTGGTTGTATTTTAATAAACTGCTTTCTTTTGTGGGGACTCATATGTATAAGGAAGCTTTAACAATTTAAAGGAAATTAAATTAAACTAAAATTAAATTAAATTAAAATTTTAAAGGAGACATGCTTATAATTAGATCACTTGGGGGCAGCTAGGTTGTATAATGGTTAAAGCACCAGCCCTGAAGTCAGGTGGACCTGAATTCAAATCTGATCTCAGACACTTCCTAGCTTGTGACCCTGGGCAAGTCAATTAAGCCCAATTGCCTCAGCAAAAAGAAAAATAATAATAATAATAATTATTATTATTAGATCGCTTACTTTTGGGTAGTATGGATGTTCCTGGAGAGAACATCTTTGGATCAGCATCAGAATTATTCAGGTGTTAAATTGTCTATATTCTCTCTCAAGAACATAAGGTAAGCTACCTTAGTTTTGTAATGTTTGTGATAATACCAGCATTTATGTAGTGTTCACTATGGTATAGACACTTAATAAAGTACTTTACAAATAATAACTTATTTGGTCCTCATAGCAATCCTGGGAAGTAAATACTATTATAATCTGCAGTTATTTAAAGGGAACTGAAATAAACAGAGCTTAAATAACTTGCTCAGGGTCACAGAGCTAGTTAGTGTCTGAAGATAGATTTGAATTTAAGTATTCCTGACTCCAGGCCCCATACTCCATCCATTTTGCCACCTAGATAAATAAGGGACAGACAGAAAAGATAAAGTGATAGGGTCTTATTTTAAAGATAGAGCTCAAGGGCAGCTAGGTGGCACAGTGGATAGAGCACCAGCCCTGAAGTCAGGAAGACCTGAGTTCAAATCTGGCCTCAGACACTTAACATTCCCTAGCTGTGTGACCCTAGGCAAGTCACTTAACCCAAATGCCTCACCAAAAAAAGCAAAAATGTGTATATATATATATATATATATATATGTATATATATAAAGATAGAGCTCAGTTACAGTCTATCTTCATTGTACAGGTTCTTTGTCTTTTTCCTTCAGATTTGCTTCCCCAACAGGTTCATAAGAGATTCTATTTCTAATTTACTATTTTTTCCAGAACTTTTTTCAAAGCATTTGCATTTGACAAATATGATTTGTCTTTAACCATGAGTTTAATGTTATCTTTGGGCAGTTAGGTGAAACAATTAATAGAGTGCTTATTCCTGCAGTCTGGATGATTCCTTTTCCTGAGTTCAAATTTGGCCTCAGACACTCACTAGTTTTGTGGTCCTGAGAATGTCACTTGATTCTATTTGCCTCAGTTTCCTCATCTGTAAAATGGGTTAGAGAAGGAAATGGCAAACTATTCCAGTATCTCTGCCAAGAAAACCCCAAATGCAGTCACAAAAGATAGACATGACTAAAAAATGACTCAACAACAATACTATCATCTTGGAGGATTTCTGTATAATTCTAGTATATTATTGCATATAAGAATTTTCAAAAAACTTCTAATATTGTTACTCAATAAGCATTTATTGAATGTTTGCTATGTGTCAGGCACCATGCTAAGTACTGGGAATACAAAGAAAGGCAAACATTGCCTTTATCTTTGAGGAGTTTGTAATTTAGCAAGGAAGACAACATGGGAATAACTAAGGACTAAGTATAGAGGATAATGACTTAAGAGAGTTTGGGAAAGGCTTCCTATAGAAGGTAGAATTTTAGTTTATTACTAGAAAATGATTAAAGAAATCAAAGCACACAAGAAAATGGAATTAAGAGTACCAGTGACTACTCTATGAGGTACTATCAATAGGATGAGCTTTTAAATGAATACTTCTTTTTGATTAATTGACTTTGAGAGCTAAAATTTTTTTTCATTATAATTTAAAAACATATTTCCTCAGACTTTGATGCTATTAATCTAAGAAGTTTATTGCTATACTTAGCAATGCATTTTTGAAAAAGTTCTAGGCAAATTAAGAGTGGAAATAGTGTAAATAGGGCCTATTTAAGTTGGTCTTAAGGTAATGAATATTCTAGCCCCATTTAGCAGTAGAATATATTCAAACTAAATCCTGTTATGAATTATTTTTATTCATTTAAAATTATTTTTAATCCATAGGGTTCTATCAACTCATACCTAATGAATTTCAGTGGCATATGTATGGCCAACATGTGTGGGTGGGTAGATGTGTGTATGTGGTGAGGAACGAGAGAGTTTACCCTATGGTTTCCTTCTCCACCATTTTTTGACTTTGGGTACCTCCTTAGAGAAGAAAGTGCCCAACTGTCAAGAATTAGAGGTTCAATAGAGCTTTACTCTTCCTTTCTCTGATCTTGACAGCTGTTGACAGACTTGGCCAAGTTGGTCAGGCAAACTGAAAGCTTTCCAAGTTCCATTCCTTTCCTTCTCCCACTCCCAAGCAGGACAAAGAATGAAAAATTTTCATGTTGCACTGGAAAAGTTTCTAACTCTGATAAAGCTATACATATATAAATATATAAATATATATGTATATACATACAAACATACACTGTCTTCTTTCTGTCTCAGTAGTATTAGAATATACATTCAAAAGTGATAAAAATAATAATATGAATCAGGATATCCTGATGAATTTAGAGTGAAGAGAACTGTTTGAATCCTAGCCTGGGCACTCTGTGTGTGTGTGTGTGTGTGTGTGTGTGTGTGTGTGTGTGTGTATAAAAACTGTTCAGTCTCAGTTATATTATCTCTAGAGTGAGGGAATTAGATGATCTCTAAAGTCTTTTCTAGCTTTGATTATGTAATAACTTTAAAGAAATATTGACCAAAAATTGGAAATTGAAGGGATGTCCATCCACTGGGGAAATGGTTGAACAAGTTGTTCTATATGATGATGAAAGAATTGTTATTTATCTTTCATTCCCAAAGAGAACCAATGACATTAGGAAAGTGTTGTCTTGCTTCCAAGTGAATTTGATTTAAGTGAGGCATGGTTGTGCAAAATTATCAGCCTTATTTGCTCCTCCAGAATCACTGGAGTAGAGTGGCAAGATATTGACCTTCAAGAGTTTGGCTGCCCCAGCCTTTCTCTGTTAGAGAATATGAGGATCATGGAGGCTGAGTTTCTACCTTGAGCAATCTTTTTTGGGAGAGGACTGGTCACAATTGGATTTCTAATTCCCTTTCTCTCAGGATCAAACTTATGTGCATATTCCCCTTCTACAGACCCCCTTTCTTCACAATCTACAGTTCTGATCATATCTGCTTTTCCATGAGATTTTTGTTCATTCCTCCTTTTTCTGTTATTTATGTGATGGGCAGAATCTTCTTGTGGGGCTGGTTGTTTAAGTAAATTCATAGAATTGGACCAGAGTCAGAAGCCTGTGAGCTTGTTTGTATGTTGAGGTAAATTAACCCTTGTTTAATTCATTTTTGCTCCCTTACTGTGACTCTCTAGCATGGTTGATTGAAGTACAAAGAGGGCCAGGTAACAGAGAAATGAGTATGAATGTGTTAAATGAAGTACAGAGATAGTTTTATATCCTATTACCCCTTTACAGAGTATGAAGGCGTTTTCCTAGAAAAAAATTTCCATTGTTTAAGTAAAGATTGGCCATGCCTTTGGTAGTTTTTCAAAAAGCAAGCTTTCCCATTCTGACCAACATTTAAGGGAAACTTTGTGATAGAATGTGGAAGGTTTTTATTCCTCTCCCTACATGGGTACATAAGAGAAGAATCCTTCATAGAGAGTACATTTAGCCATGGATTCAAGGGAGAATCAGGAAAGTGACTGACCTATGGTGGTAAAAAGTCAAATGGTAGAGAACAGACCCTGGGAGTTTAACTGAGTAGCATGTCCTGTAAAGATCCTGTGTCCAAGAGGAGCAGAAATCATAAGAAG
Organism: Myrmecobius fasciatus; assembly: GCA_023553655.1. Classification (NCBI taxonomy): domain Eukaryota; kingdom Metazoa; phylum Chordata; class Mammalia; order Dasyuromorphia; family Myrmecobiidae; genus Myrmecobius; species Myrmecobius fasciatus. Next base: position 91,162 of record JAJPUD010004890.1, read on the forward strand.
AAAAAAGGATTTTGGGTCCATGTAGTATTGGAGATGAGTTGCCTTGACCAAAAGTATTCCCTATATATGTGTCTTAGTACCTGAGTATTCTCTGGTTGTATAATTTTCTTATTGATTATGTATCTGTGGCAGAGTGTGCTTCTAGTTAGTAGAGGACATATTTTGTAGCTATTATTTTAATGCTATCTTTTTATTATTTTGTCAAATATTTCCCAATTACACATAAATTTTTAAAAATAATATAGTCTTTCAAATGCAAATAGTTTTCAACATTCACCCATGTAAAACCTTGTGTTCCAAGTTTTTCTCCCTCCCTTCCTTCTACCCTCTCCCCTAGATAGCAAGTAATCTAATACTATGTTAAAACATTACACATAAACTTTTTAAAATGTTCATTTAAAAAAAATGAGTTCCAAATTCTCTCCCTCCCTCCTGCCTATACTTAGAGAAGGCAAGTTAATTGGCATTGGTTATACATGTGAAGTCATGCAAAACATTTCCATATTAGCCATTTTACAAAGGAAAACACAGTCAAAAATAAAACAAGAAAAATAAAGTAAAAAATACACTTCAGTCTCCAACAGAGTTTATCCATTCTCTCTCTAGAAATGGCTACAATTTTTCATCCTGGGTTCTTTGTAATTATCTTTGATAATTGTCATTTTCAGAGTGCTAAGTCATTTACAATTAATCATCCTTACAATATTGCTGATACTGTGTGTAATGTTCTCCTGGTTCTGTTTACTTTACTTTACATGAGTTCATTTCTATCATCATAGATTTCTCTGAAACCATCCTGCTTGTCATTTTTCACAACACAATAGTATTCCATCACAATTTAAAACTATTTTGAAACAATTTGAAAGATAAAAGAAAAGGATATATATATGTATACATATATATAGGATATATATATATCCTTTTCTTTTATCTTTGATCTCTTTGAGATGCAGACCTAGTATTGGTACTGTGAGTCAAAGAGCATGTATACTTTTATAACCTTTTGTGCATAGTTTCAAATTGTTCTCCAGAATGGTTGGACTAGCTGTTATACTTTTGATGACATATCTGTTTCCTCATCTGTAAAATGGGGATGAGAATAATAGTACCTTCAACCCAGAAATATTATGAACATCAAATGAGTTAATATATGAAAGTACTTTGCAAATCTTATAAAGTCTTGAAGTATAGTGTTATTGTTATTGTTGTTATCTTAGCATAATGTTTTCTATGAGGTAATCATGTCTACTAGGTAGTAAAAGTAAATTCACCAGTGGAAGCTAATGATTTATAATTGTAGGAATGTGGATCCACAGATTACATTAAAACCCAAGGTAGTCAGAAAGATTCTGGAGTCTCAATTTGCAAACTGTGAATACTAAATTGGAAATATAGCTCTGGATAAAGGCTGTTCTTATGATTATTGCAGCAGAAATGTGGTATCACTTGGGATTAGGGACATTGAATGAGTCTCTCTATATTAAAATTCTCTGGAATTAATTCTTGGAGAGTTTACCTTGTGTATAGGATGGAATCGAATTAGGGACAAGGTAGTTTCTAACTTCATAGCTTGAGAATTTTGCTAGTTATTTTATGGATAATACCTTTTTTGTTTTTTGTTTCTTAGAATTGTAGAAATTTATTGAAAATAGCTATTAATCCATCTTGATGATCCCATTCCATTTCTTCTTTAAATAAAAAGTCTGCTCTAATACCTTATGATCAAATTTTGTTAACCTTAGAAATCTAGTCCCCAGAGCATCCATTAGGAGAGATAGTGTTATGTAATAATATCCCTTATCCCCAGTCTCCTTCCTCATACTCTAACTGTAACTATTTGCCTTTTCTAAGCTTCTTTCATTTTTTGTCCCCATTTCTTCCTTTCTTATTTTTAATAATAGCTTTTTATTTTCAAAATACATGCAAAGATAGCTTTCAACATTCACCCCTGCAAACCCCATGTTACAAATTTTTATCCTGCCCTTTCCCCTATGGCCTCCTTTAGATAGCAAACAATCTAATAAATGTTAAACATGTGGAAATGTTTTCCCTTTTCTAATGACCTTTAGCTCATCCTCTGGTTCCTAGGCTATATGTGTCCTATTTGAGGACTGCTTTAGAAATGGTATTAATAAACACCTAGTTTAAGGAAACATTGCTTTTCAAGGGCCTAAATAGCTCTCAAAAGTAAGTTGTCATGGTAGAGTGGAAAAAGCTCTGGATTTGGAATTAACAGATTTGAGTTTGATTCTGGACTCTGAAACTCTTTATGACCTTTGGTAAATCTCTTTTTTTAAAAAAAAATTTTCATCAGTTACATGTAAAAACATTTTTTCTTTATACATGTACATTCATTTTTTACATATTTCCTTATGAATCATATTGGGAGAGAAAAATCAGAACAAAAGGGAAAAAGCACAAGAAAAAAATTGAAAACAGTATGTTTTAATCTACATTTAATCTTCATAGTTCTCTCTGGATGTGGATGGTGTTTTCCATCCAAAATTTATTGGGACTATCTTGGATTACTGAATTGCTGAGAAAAACCAAGTCTATCTCAGTTGGTCATTTCACAATCCTGCTATTACTGTGTATAGTGTTTTCTTGGTTCTGCTTATTTCACTCAGCAACAGTTCATGTAAATCTCCAGGCCTTTCTAAAATAAGCCTGTTCATTATTTTTTATAGAACAACTCATTCCATTATTCAGCCATTCCCCAAATGGTGGGCATTTATCTGCTTTTCCAATTCTTTGTCATTTGGTACATCTCAACTTCTTTTTTAACCTAAGTTTACTTTTGTGTACAACAAAAGAGTTGGACTAAATAATGTCTAAGGTTCCTTCCAGCACTAAAACTAGAATCTTATGTCACTATTTCCCCCCCCCCAAAAAAAAATACCAGAACAGAGTTTAGATGAAGAAAGGGGACTTTTGTTGAAGATAAAAATGACTTTAATAATGAACTTAATTTTCACTGAGCGATTTTTTTTATGTAGCACATCTTAAAAAAGCAACTTTCAAGAATTGTTATTCTTACTCATTTACTTTCTTATTTTGATCTGATTTTTCTTGTGCAGCAAGAGAATTATATAAATATGTTTACACATATTGGATTTAACATATATTTTAACATGTTTAACATATATTGAATTACTTGCCATCTAGGGGAAGGGGCACGGGGAAGGAGGAGAAAATCTGAAACACAAGGCTATACAAGGGTCAATGTTGTCAAATTATCCGTGCATATGTTTTGAAAATAAAAAGCTTTATTTAAAAAAAAAAGGAAATTGGGAGAAGGGCCCATAAAAGGTGACCTCAATCAAAAGGTCTGTAGAATGAAAAGAAAAGTGTTGTTATTGGCTATGATCCTTCATTGCTACCCCATAAGGGGAAAAACCCTTTTACCTAGTTTTGTTCTTTGTTCACAGGAGGATTGCATTAATTCTGCTTTTACATTTAAGAGATTCATAATTCCATTTTCATATCTTGCCCTACAAATAGAATTTCTATAAAGTGATTAAGGCAAAGCCCTGTTTTCCAAGAAAGGCAAACATGGATGTTTGCTTGACTAAACTATATTCTTATTTGAGTGATAACTCCCAGGATCCTATTTCCTTTCGTTAGACATCACATACATCTTCATTTTCATGTTGTAATTCCTCTCTGTTTTCCTTCTCTTTCTTTTCTTTGGCTGGAATGTAATTTGAACCATTTATTTTTGTGCCCACTAAAGGAAACATCTGGTTGTTTTACATCTGGAGTGACCTGTATCTATTGCTTACCAAAATTGCTTTTATTTATTCTAATTGTGAGATTTCTATCCTGGTTAAGGGTTAAAGTTTGGGGGCAAATCCTAGAAAGGCTGTGGTTTTCCTTGGTATTTTCTTTATCTCTAATGGGAATACCTGGACTGATGGAGTTGCAACGAGATGTGATGCTGGAAAATTATGCATGTCAGGTCTGACTGGATAAGGACAACATTCCTAGTGACTCAGAATCTGTCTCCTTTAAGCTCAGTTCATATTCTATCTCCTTTATGAAGCATTTTCTGATCCCCATCTTTGCTGCTTCTTTCCCCACACATTTAAATTACCTTGTCTTTACTTTGTAGATGTTTCATCTCTACTTTTTTTGTGTGTAACTAGTTTTCCAAAATAGAATGTAATACATTTTCTTTTTCTTTGATCTTGGACAAGTGATCCAACTTCTATGTAATTGACGTGGTTAACTTTGATGGCCTTTCCAGTTTTAAATCTATGACCAGAGTACATTAAAACTTCCTTATTATTTACTAAGAATATTTATACATTTCATCATCCTTCTTTCTTTTTTCCCCTTTTTCTTTCCTTCCTTTTCCCCCTCTTCTCCCATGAGTCTCAATGCTAGTTCCATAGGAGAATATTAAAATATAATGCAAAAAGGCAAAGTTTTCCTGGACACTGTGTCAAACTAATTTCATAGTTCCAACAAATGTTATAGCACCTGACTCCCCACTCAATTGAAGGTATCTCAGGGAAGTGATGGTTATCAACAGAAAGTGATGCTTACTTTATGCTCTTTTGAATGAAATATGTGCTTCAAAAAGAAAATGCCAAGATTTGTGTAAGAAAAGGAAAAATAATGTACAGAAAGTCATTTTAGATGGAAAAGAATATTGAGAGGATTGGGGAAAGCTTTATAGAGAAGGTACTTCTAGAACTAAGCCTTGAAAGATAAGGACTATGAGAGATATATGAGGAAGAGGTACATTCAGATCATGGATAGCAGTCTTTAAAAAACTTTGAGATGCAATGTTCATTTCAAAGAAGGTGAGAAGAAAGGAAAAAGTAAGTTAAAGCCAGATTATGAAGAAATATAAATGCTAGAGTAAAGACTTTTTACTTTGTTCAGAGATAATGACCTAAGTCTTAAGAAAATTATTTTGGAAATTCTATAGAAGATAAATGGGAAAGAGGAGTGACTAGAAGAAAAAGGATCCATTAGGATACTCTCACAGTAATTTAGGTAAAGAAGTGATAAAGACCTAGAATTCAGTTAGTTGTCATAGTAAGTGGAGAGACAATTGGTGGCTTAGGGAATAGAGCACTTATCATAGAATCAGGAAGACCTGAGTTCAAATCTAACCTTAGATACTTCCTAACTATGTAAACCCAGGCAAGTCATTTAAATTCTGATTGCCTGGCAAAATGGATCCACTTTATCCATTGGAGAAGGAAATGGAAAACCACTCCAGTATCTCTGCCAAGAAAATCCCAAATGGAGTTGTGAAAGATTGGACAGGACTGAAATAACTGAACAACATATAAGTGGATAAATGATGATATGGTCTATAAAACTGGACAACTAATTAGATATTGGGAGGAAGAGTGTAAAGGGAAAATGAGAGATTAAGAATGGATTTGAGATTGGCAACTTGAGAACATGCTGATGGCAAAACAAAAAAAGAATATTTGGTGGTGTGGCAGATTTAGGAAGGAAGAGAATGAATTTTCTCTTGTACACATTAAATTTGCAGTTATGGGATATCCATGTGGATATATATATATTGATTTGGAAGTCTTCTGCATGGAGATGACTATTGAACACATAGTATTCAAAGTTCATCTAGAGAGAAAATATAAAAGGGCAAATCAAAACAGGTTTTGGGAACTCAGGCTTGTGAGGGGAGAGAGAAAAATCCAGCATAGTAGATGTAATAATGTTCACATAAATAGAAAAGATAAGGTAGAATGATATTATAAAAGTCAAGAGAGGAAACAGCATCAAAAGTTTCAAAGAGGTAAGATGAAAACTGAGAAAGAAAAAGCCATTGGATTTAGCAGATAAGACATAATTGGTAACTTTGAGAGAACAATTTTAGTATCACATGATTGAGCTAAAAGCCAGAGTAAAAAGGGTTCAGAAATAAAGAAATAGACTTGAGGAGTCTAATAACTGCATGAATTGCAGTGTTTATTCTTTGTTCTTGAAAAGATCAGTGACATTAGGAGGATGATGTCTTGACTTGCACATGAATTGGATTAAGTGAGGTAGAGCTATGCAAAATCATCAGCATTACTCTCTCCTTCAGTATCATCAGAATCCAGTGGCAGGACATAGGTTAGGATGACTAGAGACAGCTCTGGATGCAAAGGGAAACGTTGGTCTTTTTAAGTTAAGGTCTTTCCCAGGTCTGTTTGTTTGAAGCAATGCTCATTCAGAAATTAAAGGTTAGGTAAGAATTGAGACAAAGGATGACCTAGTTTTTCTTCACAAAAATGAAAAAAAAAATCAATCTGGGAGGGGAAGACCTACAGAGTTTCTGGCCAGAACAAAAATAATTGCTCTTTACACTCAATTTGGGGATTAAGTTCTTATTGATTCCTTTCTCAGAACACAAATTGGATAAGATTCAAGTGGGTTGTATCTGATGATTTGTATCTAATACTGGAAAATGAATCTATGATACTCAAGCTGTAAGTTGCTGTTAGGACTTAGGAAGACTAATATTTTAATAGATTTTATTTCTTTGTTATATACATAAAGAGTTAGTTCTTAGCATAATAAATAATAAATATTTAGAAATGGAAGGAATCTTATGGGTTATGATATTCTATCCTTTCATTTGGTAAATAAGGAAATTGAAGTTTAGAAATATTAAATGACTTTATCCAGGGCCACGCAGCTATTTTGTGGCAGAGCTGGCACCAGAATCCAGGCTCTCTGCCTCTACTGCAGTCAAATGATATATCTATAATTTTTGCTTTTGAATTCATATATGTTTTTGGAGCAATAGAAATGATCTGCTTTATTCATATGGACATCTTTGAGCATCTTTGAGCCTAGTTATATCTGCTACATCCTATTCTGCTTCAGTTCCTGAATTTTATTTCTGCATTTCTAAGCTTGAAGTTATAATTTCAAGTCAGGGAGAAAAAGATAAAATCAAATAACTCTATTAGAAAATTATAAGAAAGGCAGAGTTGGGAAGTCTAGATGATAACTGGGATACTTGGAGAGGGTAAAAGATGAAAAGCCTCAGTGAAAGGAAAGGATGAACCAAAGAGGGAAAGAGAAAAAATATGAGGAGGAAGCAGACAGTGCAAAATAGAAAAGATAGATAATTGGAAAAGGACAAAAGGTTGACTCTTAAAATGTATTCTACAGATCTACAGATTGTACTGACAGAGGAAATTGTCTTAGAACTTGAAAATCTTTTAAGTTCTGACAGTCAAAGTTAGAGTGGGATTTCTACTGGTAAGTCCCTTCTAAAACAAAAAATGAATTCCTTATCATTTGTGTGTGTGTGTGTGTGTGTGTGTGTATGTGAAATTTTTTCCTGCATAGATTAACATTTTGAGATTTTTCTTTTTGGTCAAGTGGAGTTTCTTTTTTCAGTAGACCAAGTTTGACCATGTACATTACTCAGGAAGAAACATGGTCCCAGATAATAAAGTCTTTAGAAGAATGTTACCTATGGAACTTCTGAAGCCACTAATTTTTATATTTTGGGTGAAGAAGTTTTGGGTGAAGAAGCAGCAGCTACATAGAGAGTTATTGAGCTTTTTTCTTTTGCTGTTTTTGTCATTATTTTGGCTAAAAACAACCATTCCCACATAACCTGAGATTGAGAAACTGATGCTAATGGAATGCAATAATTGACATCAACATTAGTTCTTTCCATTGTTCTGGAGTTCATATGCTGGGCTTGACTTTCCCAGCATTCTTTTGTTTCGAATGGTAGTTTTAGTCATGCTTTTTATTTTTACAGTCATATAATGTGATTTTCTTTTAATAAAGAAACACAGTTGAGGAAAAAAGTGATAGCGTGTCTATATGTGACAGTATATTCAGCACTCTGCTACCTGATCTACAGCACTTCTCCAAGGAAAGGAGGAAGGGACAGCATTCTTTTCCAAAATCAGA
>JAJPUD010004890.1:112543-123544 GCA_023553655.1 Myrmecobius fasciatus
TTTTTTTTTTAAGACAGTGTGGATATCTCTTTAAGGTAGGGGAAAAAAAAGCGGCGGCTGCAAAAAGCTTTGCCCTGGGGCACTTCGGCGAGTTGACTTAAGGTGCTGGGCCGGTGGGGGCTAGGATTAAGTCCGAATTACTCCTTAAACAAGGCAAGTCTGCCAGAACACCTGTCCCCAATCAGGGCAGAGTGTCCCGAGTGCCTCAGATAAACTCCAGGTGTTTGGAATTTGGAGTTTGGAGTTTGGAATTTCTTCCACGATGAGCTGAGCTGAGTCCCACCCTCACTTCCGGCCTGCCCAGTTGTCGTCTATTTATCTCTCTGTCCGAGTCAGACTAACCTGATATGAAGTTATCCAGAGAGCTGTGCCCAAATATTTCTGAGTTCGTTGACTTGAAGATCAGTTCGGAGGCTTATTTTATTGTTGATTTGAGAGAAGATCGGAGGAGAGGCAGAAAGTCACCTTTTCACTCCGCCATCTTGGCTCCTCTCTGTGCTTTTTTTATAGGCTATAACCTATTTTTAGAATGCTCCCCCCCCCCACTCCCACTCCTTATATTCCATCTCTCAATATCCTTGGTTTCTTTCAATACTAAATTTAAGTGCTATCTACTACTTTCTACTTGAAGCAACTAAGGCCTTCCCTCCTAAAATGGCCTTGTGCAGCACCTGTTATTTTTGCATATATATATATATTCATATATATATATATATTAATCTGTGTATGTCTGTCTATATCTTCTGTTTTCTCCCCAATTAGAATATTTGCTCCTTAAGGTCAGATATTATTGCACTTTTGTCTTTGTATCCTCATTGTTTAACCTAGCATATGGTCCATGATAATTAGAACCTTTAAAAAGATTGACTGACCTGTATGAAGGTGATAAGTCATAGAAATGGATAGAGTATAGTTTGAGAAAGAAGACTAAGGACAGATCTATGAGGATAACTCATGTTTAGAGCATGGGAAGAGGTTGAAGAGACAAAGAGCAGTCATAGATGATAAAGAAACATGAATGTGTAATATTGTAGAAGTAAAAGAAGAAAAGTGGGCAACTAGGTAGTTGGGTCTGGAGTTAGGGAGACATCTTCCTGAGTTTGAATCTGACCTAAGACACTTGCTAATTGTGTGAACCTGGCCAAGTCATTAACTCTATTTGCCTTAGTTACTTCATCTGAAAAATAAACTGGAGATGGAAATGGCCAACCACTCTAGTATCTCTACCAAGAAAAGTTCAAATAGGGTCATGAAGAGTTGGACATGACTGAAAAACAACTTAAAAACAACAGCAAAGGAAGGAAAAGATATTCCAAAGGTGGCATTAGTTTAAACTAATAAATACTACATATCAGAGAGATTTTGAGAAAGTTGAATACAGAAAAGAACAACTGAGGTAGTGACAAATGTAGTTTATTCACACTGACTACAGAAGGTACTGTTGGGGTTAGAATGGTGAGAAAAGAAACCTGATTATAAAAGGTTAAAGAACTAGTGAATAGTGAGGAAGCAAAGACAGATACTACTTTTTGTGGAAGTTTTGATTATAGATCTAATCATCTGTCATGCATCTATTCTGGTTAAGAACCCCTTAACTGATTTAATAACAATGTGAAAATGCTACTAAGTGTGCATTGTTATTTTCTGATCCTAAGTTCATGGAATAGTATGGTAGTTTTAGAGCTAGCTGCAAGAACCTTTAAAGGTAATCTTGTTTAATAATCTCATTTTACAAATGAGGAAACTGAAACCAAAATAAGTTAAATGACTTTCCTAATATCAAAAAGCTGGCAAATATCAGAGGCAAGAGTTGAACTTGTATGTGGCAGACTACAATTCTGATTCTTAATCACGGAATCACATTATCTCAGTTTTGTTTCTACTTCTCAGTTGGGATGGAAAGGGAAATCTGGATTTCAGTATACTACTGATAGAAGACTTGAGTATGTATTATAGTAGACTAAAGAGTCTGGGGACCATAAAAGTAAAAAAAAGGAGGCCCCATTTGTTTACTGATGACAAAATATTCACTTCCGAACTATTAAGTGGAATTTACTATGTTAGTTTGTTCTTATCTACAAGTCAAGTAACTATTTTTCAGAAGGTTTCAAATCAATGGGTTATTTATGGATCTTTTGCTAAGCTAAAGAATTTGCTAAGAATTTGGAGAAGACCACTACAATACAATGAAAGCCATGGGAGAACAAACCAAGTGCCATAGAAATTCTGGGTTTAGGGAGAGAATTTTTAGCAATAGCTTATAATGGTTATATGAGGGATGAAGAAAGTGGCATTTCAACTCAGCTTTTAAAGACTGATAGGATTTCAATAGGAGATTGAAGGAAGACATTCAGTATAGAAGAAACCGCATATTTTTGCTTAAATCATGTAAGCAAAGATATGGATGCAGGAAAGGGTAGTTTGTGTTTGGGAAATAGTAATTCAATTTTGATAGAGTGTATGCTATGTACAGGAGAATAATGGGAGAAAGACCTAATAGAGAGATTGGAGTCACGCTATGAATAGCCTTGAATGCCAGATTGAGAACTTGGTATATTCATCATCAAAATTAAATGAAATAATTTCTGTGAAGTATTTTGAAAACATTAAGGTGCTATGTAAATGTCAGCTAGTAATAGTAGTTGTTGTTGAAGTTGTTATCATATTTATAATAGAAGTTATTATGTTGTTGATGTTATTGTTGATGGTAGTGGTGGTGGTGGTAGTAGTAGTAATCATCAATTTGCAATAGTAAGCCATTAAAGGTTTTATAAGTAGAAGAATGACCTGATCACAGTGTTATCCTGAGAAAATTAATTAGGTAGCTATTAGGAAGGTAGACCAGAATAAGAAAAGGTTGGATTATTTGGATTTTTAATCACATTATTTATTCTTTCTTCATTGATCTATAGGTCCACTAAAGCTGAGCATATGAGCCCCAGTGCCTGGCATATAGTACACAATTAATAAATCATCTATTTATATATCTATCAGTTATTACTGTGCATGGAAATTAAGAGAGGTGGATGAAAGTTACAATAATTCACCTGCTCTTTCTGTTTCTTCCATATTTCATGCTACTGAATGTGGAAGGCAAAGAAATAAAGTATTTTACTTTCTTTTTTTTTTTTTCTATTTAATCTTAAGTAAAACAACAAATAGCAATATAAAAACATTGCCTAATGTCTGCTCTTAGGAACTTATTTTTTCTAGGGTCCTTGGCCCTAGAATACATTTTGTATGATATCAGGTTTAAATAATTTTGTGATTTTTCTTCCTTTATGGGCCAACAAGTTAAGTAACATCAATACTCAAATAGTAAATGAACATCTGTCAGGGAAAACATCCCTGGGGTTTTCTTCTATAGCCCCCAAAATGTTTGTTCTAGGTGTGCTGTCAGAAGATATAGGAGAGAATTTATTATCTTTTATGACCTCAATTTACTAACAATACCTGATTGAGCCTTAACTCCCATTTTATACTTTGGTTTATTTCTATATCAAGCAGAGAGGCTGCTTGCTTGTGTGATAGCAAAACAAGCTATAAAATGAGTTTGACAACTGCATTCACAACAGCTGCCTTGCCTTCCCCCATAGAGGACTGTTAAGAAGATGGAAAATGAAAGAAGAACAATCAATCTCAATACCATTCTATATATTAATAATGTCTGTCAGGTCCAGACATTGTTTAGTCAATTCTGGATGTAGGATTTGGGGAGTTAAAACAAAACAAAACAAAACATTTTACATACTTCATAGAGCTCAATGTGGTATGTTCTTCAATGTCTGTGTAATGATAAGCTGCTTTAACCTGATAATTGAACAAAATATTACATTCCTTACACTCAGTGATGTTCCATAATAAGAATGCTCATCTACTCCCATCCCAGATAGTGCTCATCATATGCGTGCTATGACCTAGGTTAAAAAATAGTAATTAGGCTTACTCCTTTTTTAATGGATTCACTAAATCTCCAGGTGAAAGATACTTCCTAAATTTCACTAAGATTTCCCCAGAGTAGTAGAGAGCTGCCGAGTAACCACCAGATAATCCACAATATCAGTCTGATCTGGAAATGTGGTTATTCCAAGAGTCTAGCTTCTAAGAACTTTTTTGAAAGAATCCAGCCCTTTTCAGGTATCATTTAGATTAGTAAAAGCTGCAAATATTGGGGAGTTTTACTACAGGGAAAAGGGCATTTACAAAAAAATAAGATGAAGACAAAAGTCTTCAAATACTGTCCAAAGCAAAATTATTTTAATGAAAGTTGAAGTTACATAACTAGAATCTTTAGAGGGACTTGTGACTTTGTATTTATTTAGAGGACTCTCTTGGTTCTTCCACACTAAAAACAATTTTTTTTTTTTGATGAATACTATTTGTTCAGTTAGTGAAGATACACCTGAGCTGCCATGAAGATATATGACCCATGCTCTGATACACTCTCTTAGCTTTCACTATCAATCCCTATGGAGGCACCTAGTTAGTTTAGTGTATAGAAAATAGGGCCTGGAGTCAGAAAGACTTGAACTCAGGTCCTCAGACATTCACTGTATAATCAATTCAACTGTATAATCCTGAGCAAGTCACTTAACCTATTTGTCCCAGTTTCCTCAGCTATAAAATGAGCTGGAGAAGGAAATGGCAAGTCATTTCTATATCTTTGCCAAGCAAACCCCAAATGGGGTCATGAAGTGTTGGACATGACTGAAAATTGATTGAACATCAAACTCTCTGAACTGCCACTGGATTGATTATAAATGTAGTTCATGTTTATGTGGTCTACCACCTTCCTGGACCTGTCAACTTTGTTAATATAGAAGATGGAGGAACTGCTGTAATAAAACAAAACCAATAACCAAACATCTCCAAAGCAAACTGCAGGCTTTTTATTTACTAGACAACCCCCCCCCCTTTCTCCCCCTACATCATGTTTTGGCAGCATTATTTAAAAGATTTATCTACTGGGATAATGCCAAATAAAGTGTGTGTGTGTGTGTGTGCCCATATGGGTGTGCAAACTTAAAACCAAAGCTGAGGTGGCAATTTACTCATAAACCAGATAATTAAGGATGTGCCAAACTACCTGTGAGAGACTCAAAATTTGTCAGTATTTTTTATTTACTGTTTAATAGTACCGCATGTTACATAAACCTTTAGTTAAAATAATTTAATTATAAAACAGCTTTTTCAAGTCAAGTCACCTCCCCTACAGAGTTTTCAAATCAAGGAAGAAGTGGGCAATCTCAATAAACACCAGGACTCAGCTCAATAAATGTTTTGCCTGCCTTGGTACTTTGAAAATTTAGAGGTGCCTTGCACTAAAACCTAGGGAAAATATGCATTCAATTTCTCCTGCTTTCACTCTCCAAATTTTAGAAATTTCAGCACTCTCAAGCCCTCATAATTCTATAGCATTGTATAATCATAGAAATTATACCTTGGAGGGGTCAGTTAGGTGGTGGAATGGATACTTCCAGGTCTGGAGTAAAGAAGACATAACGAGTTCAAATCTGGTCTCAGACACTAGCTGTGTAATCCTGGGAAAGTCACTTTCTGTTATCCTCAGTTTCCTTTTCTGTATAGTGAGTTGGAGAAAGAAATGGAAAATCACTCTAATATCTCTGCCAAAATAAACCCCAAATAGTGTCATAAAGAGCCAGTTACAACTGAAAAGTGACTCAACACAATAGCTTGAAGGGATTTTCTGACTATTTAGTTTAATTCATTTATTTCACAGGAAATTGAGTTCCAGAGAAAAAGGAAGAAAGGAAGAAAAGAGGAAGGAAGCATTCATTAAGCATCTACTATGTGCTGGGCACTGTATTAAAAACTTTACTCACTTGTCATCACAACAGCCCTACAAGGTAGGTACTATTTATCCCTCTTTTACAGTTGGGGCAGATTAAGTGACTTGCCCAGGGTCACAGAGTTAATAAATATCTGAGGCTGGATTTGTACTTCCTGACTCTAAACTCAGTGCTCTATTGTACTACATAGCTACTTGTACTAAATTACTTTAATATAGCTACCTATACTAAGAGGGGAATGTTGCTGGTTTAAGTTAATAGTAACTTAAAGTTAATTAAGTAGGTTAGTTAGTTAATCAGGTTAAATTAGTAGCGGACTAAATGTCCTCAGACTCCAAACCTAGAGCTCTTTCTGCAATATGATAATGATCTCTTCCATGTAATTAAATTCAAGGTAAGTGATTTCTATTATATTTTCCCTTTTGAACATACATATATATATACACACACATACAGAACAGATGAAGCATCAAGGCATCCTAAAAGAAATAAGAGATAGGAGGTGTTATATATTAGGTGAATGAAACCACTACTATTACCTCAATCACTATTTCCCCTTGGACTCTGACAGCAAGGACTATATTCAGCTTTCTGTTTGCACAATATTCATATTAATTATTCAATTAATTTTACATTTTTATAACATTATAAGATTCATAAAATGTTTGTGAAGGTGGAAATGTTAAGAAAATAAAGTTTGGCTGGGAAAGTGTTGAATTTTGGGGTAGCTGCTTAATCTATCTCTAGAGTAGGTGACTCCCATTTGTTTCTTTTCTTTCAAATTCAATGAAATCATCAGGATAGGTTCATTTAGCAAATTGTGTCCTCCTGGGCCCACTTTACTAGTTTCTTCCTAGTGTAAGGCCTAGAATTTGGTTTACTGGTGTCCCTTCTGGGTTTCTCACTGAGATAACCTCTCATCTTCAAACCTATAATTTCAAATTGCCCATTTTAAATTAGAAATGTGGAAATGAATTTTCCTTTCTTGGCTACTTTCTCCCCAGGAACACAGCATATAGCTCTTCTTTTATTTTTTCTTTAAGGGTTTTCTCCTAAGACTGGCATATTCATGCTATTCCCACCAAAGATCTCTTCCAAGACTATTTTTCTTTTTTTAATTATGGTCCTCTACAGCAGAGCTTTTCTGGCTTCCAGTTTATCAGAGATGATTCAGTGGACAATGGATACCCGTTTCTGTTTCAGCTATTGGCTCGACACCTTCCTGTATTTAGATTGATGATTGTTTCTTCCCCCTCTTTCAGGGAAGAGATTATTGGAATAGGCTTCCTAATTATAAATATTCCCAAAGGTTCTTTTTGAACTATCAAATAAGGGAAAGTTCTAAATAAAGTATTTGGAGAATTAAACTTTTGAGTTAAGATCCAACTATTGAGTTATAACCCCAAGAAAATCAATGGCAAAAACAAAAGTTTCATATATACAAAAATATCTGTGGTAGCAAAGGAAGACAGGATGGTCATGAATTGAGGAACATTTGAACAAATTAATATGAATGAGGAACATGAAGAAATCAAAGAATCTTGCGAAGACTTAGATAAACACATACAAAGTAAAATAAGCAGAAACAGAAGAACAATATATATAAAAAAACCACGAAAAAGTAAATTAAAACAATGAGAAAAGGTAACTGAACTCAAAATGAATAATTACAATGGAATCCAAAACTTAGGTGAGTATAAAAGCTAAATGTAGTGGGTGTAGATGGAAATGGTTGCTATATTTGATTAATTATGCTTAGTTTTTTTGTTTTTTTGGTTAAAAAAAAGAGTGGAGTCAGGGAACAAAGGAAGGGTTTAGGTCATATGAGTACAATGCAAAAATCATAAAGATAGTAATTAAAAAAAAGAATTCAAGGCATCCATCTCATTTCATAAACCTGTTCAGTTACTGTGGCATGATTTTTGTGTTTATCCTCTCTTCTTTTTTATAGAACAATTTGTAAATAAATTGGAAATAATTCATGTTTCCATTCTTTATCTGAAGATTATGTGACACCATGCCAAAATAGTCCAGTTCATTCAAAACCACTGATCAGACTGGATATTTGAGACCATGTACAACAAAAACTGACTGACTTCTTCCTCTGACTGTATCCTCCCCATACACTTTTCAGCTGATTGAGTTGGTACCATGCACACAACCCCAGAATCTGAAGTATTCATTTTCTAAAATCAATTTCAAACATTTCTCCAAATCTGGATTTTTTTTTTCCCCTTGTGCACAGTAATGCTATTCATCCATCACAACAAATTGAACGGGAAAAAAAAAAAACAGAATTTTCAGGGTTTTGTGGCTTATACAAGATCTGGCACTCCAGGACTGAGCCTACAATCTTTGCAGCCAGATACCCCAACAGCCTTATCCATCTAACTCCAAGGACTCCCCCTGGGATCCAGATTAGGAGGTGACTCCACATGGCCTAGTTTTTCCTTCTCGAACTTTACAGAGCCTAAGGCTACTAGACAGCAGTTTATTTATGTTGGAGTCCTAACGGTGGTTCTGATGGAAAGCATGAAAACAGGTAGCTGTAATTTCAGCGCCTACTACCCTCTATAAGCAGCTCCCCAGACAGCTGCAATGGGCCACAACCAACTAGCTCTTTTGTCTTCCCCGTTGAAAGAAAGGCCTTGCCTTCAAAATGTCGCCCTTGACCTTGTTTTATATTTCCAATGTGCCTTTTATTAACTCCTTTTTCATATGGTACATATGGAGCCTGCCACTAGATGAGAAGAAGGAGGCAAACTTTGCACTTCTAATGGAAAGAACAGCAGGGAAAAACAAGAACTATGGTAGTGGATTGTAGTTGCAGCAGAACTATCCCTTGGGGTGATTTGAATTAAATTTGGGGACACAAGCTCCAGTTGCAGTGGATACAAATGAAGTTCACTTCTTTCAAGTACCTTTAATTTGGGGGCAAAATCTTCAAAATATTGATAACCAGGCAATCAGAGGTAAGGGAGAAGAGAAATCATTTTAGCCAGAGGAGGCAGAGGAGTGGGGAGGAAAATTCTAGTCTGTCATTAAGCCTTTTACTTTTATTCATGAAAACAAACAAACAAACAAAAAGAGTAAATAATCACCCAGATTTCTACAACTCACTTCAGTTGATCAAGAAAGAGTGTAGCACCGCATTAAAAACCAAAAAAAAAAAAAAAGTAAATTAAAAAAAAGCCCCAAACATCTTGTATCCAACTCTCATTTATTTCTAATAGCCAGGTCCTTTATAGGACAACGGCAGGGAAAATAATTTCTGTCTATGAAAGAATGATATACTGCTATTTTTCTTTTCTCAGAACTAAAGTTATATTTTCCCCTCCTTCTCTCCAAGTGTGTGCCTGTAAGGAAGGGTGTCTATCTAATTGGCCACAAGAGGGGATTAAACCAAATAAAAACACTATCCACGGGGGTCCTCTAAATATGGCTTTTTAATTTGAAAATTTTTGTGGGTTACAATGTAATTCAAGCTTTTCAAGCTTTATTAGTGAGTGGTTGTTCATACAGTTTGCTCAGCTCAAATCTCTTAGAGGTTGCTAGGTTGGCCACTATTGGTACAGTTAGTCTTGCTCTGTAGAATGCTCCAGGTGATGGAACCAAAAACCTTACCCTGAGTAAAAATTATTGATTAATAAATGGGGCAAGAGGGAGCTAAGGCTAGAATTTGTGTTTGCAAGTCTGATGTGGTCCATTATTTTCTGCATATGAATAATCTCCATCCATTTTTCAGTGAAAAAGTGAGTGTACAGGGCTGATGATAAAGATGTTGCTAATGTATTTAAATAAATACTAGTGATTGCACATATTTTCTGCAAACTCATTTACAACACATAGCTTGGTATAATTAATTGTTGCAATTGTTTTTCTTTCTTTCTCTCTTTCTCTCCTTTCTTCTTTCCTTTCTTTCTCTTTTATCCTTCTCTTCCTACAATTTTCTCTCTCTCCCTTCCTTTTTTACCCTGTCTCCTTTTCCCCCCTCTCCTTTCCTTCTTTCTATCTTCCTTCCTTTCTTCTTTCCTTCTTTCTTTCTTTCCTTCCTTCCTTCCTTCCTCCCTCTCCTCCTTTTCTCTTCCTTCCTTCCTCTCCTCCTTTTCTCTTCTTTACTTCTCTTTCTGCCTCTGTCTCTGTCTGTGTCTGTCTGTCTGTCTCTCTGTGTCTGTCTGTTTCTCTCTCCCCTTCTCTCTCTCTCCCCTTCTCTCTCTCCTGTGAAACTGTTAATGGAGAACTTATGGAGAGAAAGTCCAAGTCCTCCCATCCAAATTGGAATGTGAAAGAAAGCTGTTGGAAGGTGATGACAGAAATGAAGTAAAACAGTTGTTTCCTGATCCTTGTGCCAGATGTGTCACATACTGTGATAAATAAGATCTGCGTCTTACACTCCAGAAATTGGGGAATATTACAAGCGTTTATTAGTGTGAGGTACAAAAAAAATGTACTTGAAATGCTTTGTTTCTCCTGGCACCAGGCAGTGCAGGGTTATTGCACAATGCCTCAAGCTGCTAATGCCTTTGTTTAGGTTCAAGCCAGCTCAGCCTATTAAAAGCTTAAATTCAATTTTATTGTTAAGGTATTTATTAACTGATTATGAAAAGACATTAAAGAACGCATAATTAAACTATGGTGTTGTTTCTTACCTTGATGAATTTTCTCTTTTTCTTAAGTGGACTCTTGTAATATAATATAGCCTTGGTTTTGCCGGAATTGTAGCCCTATTTGGTGTAAGGGGTTGGGCCAGCTCCCCTCCCCCCAATCTCCCAACCTTCATCTGCCTCAGCTAAGCAGACCGTCAGTCCTTAAATTGAAGGTATTTGTGAAACCCTATGTGTTATGGTAACAAGTATTTCCACTTAGCTACACTTACTCTTTTGTAGTGTTTATTTTCCCTATTCAACAATGACTGAGTTTCACTCTAGGAGGGTTGGGTGAGTAGTCACTGCTAGGCATTAGCTTTCCAGTGCCCTGTGATACTTCTATAGACTATCTTGCTCAAACTTATGCAACACATACACATATGTATGTGTGTGTATATATGTGTGTGTATACTTCCTTCCTCCCTCCCTCCCTCCCTTCCTTCCTTCCTTCCTTCCTTCTTTCCTCTTTCTTCCCTTCTTCCCTTCCTTCCTTCCTTCCTTCCTTCCTTCCTTCCTTCCTTCCTTCCTTCCTTCCTTCCTTCCTT